>JAWPHD010001678.1:0-247500 GCA_037043455.1 Cyrtodaria siliqua
TTCTCATTTTTGTAGGAAAATATTGTTGGTATCGCTGTTGTTTTCAATCTGCATGGCCGTCTGTCCTTCAAATTCAATGAAAATGAAACCAAAGGATGGATTTCCCACGAATCCAACTCAAAGTGTTTACTACAAACTCGCGCGTCTTTCGAAGGTTCCCATTTTTTTGACGCGACGGGCGATTTTCGTCGACAGCGGTCCACCCACAATTCAAATCTTAATCTATCATTAACCTGATAAGGAAAACGAAAAAAACTGATGTTATTAGATTGTACTTTTTTATGCACACTTTGACACCCAGCTACAGCACACGGCATTTTTAACACGTACCATAAAACTGAATCCTACATAGACAATACTATACAACTCAATGCGACACCGCTGATCGTTTGGTACCAATGACGTCACAGGATCACGTGACACTTACCTGTCTTCAAAAAGGGCGAAACTCAAGCGTGTGCGCTATGAGATAAAATTGGCTACTGTGAGAAAACGGGACAACCAATAAGTGTAATATTTGAACAGATTGTATATTATATACATATATTTCAGAATATATGCTCAAAAACACGCTAAATTTCACCTTTAAAATAATTTTCTTTGAGCACTGATTATATGCAAATTCAACCTGAAATTAACAGTGAAGTTACTATATGTGGATTTACACTGGAAGAGACGGTGATATCATTTATATGTTGATTTACGCTGAAAGACACGTTGACGTCATTTATATACGTGGATTTACGCTGAAAGAGACGGTGACGTCATTTATTACGTGGATTTACGCTGAAAGAGCTGGTGACGTCATTTATATACGTGGATTTACGCTGAAAGAGACCGTGACATCATTTATATACGTGGATTTACGCTGAAAGAGACCGTGATGGTTTATATATACTATGTATATGCACCAAATTAATTCTGTTTAAATTGTACAAAACAAATGAACGGGACAGTCACTAATTTTTTAAATGCTGTCTACAGATACATCGTATGATACGTATCTAGTAGAAGGTTGCAAGCCCTTGTTAAAGCAGAGGAAATTATTTTAGTATTGATAGCAACAGGTTACACATTTTATATAACGATACCTAAAAGTTACTGGGCCCAAACAAGAAAGGTTACATCTGAATCGGGGAGCAGTGCCCTAAATGTTTAATGTGCTGAGAAGGTTGATTCCGATTTACTGCATCCGTGGCTTGGATGGTTTGAAACCTCGACTCTCTCACTGCGAGTTGGAATAAATAAGAAAGCGTGTCCTTTCAGATGGGCAGAAGGTAAACACTACTATTTCTACCCAGGAAAAAGTGGTGTGCCCCCACCATGGATGATATCTATCATAATATATGGCCTAACATGTGCTAAAAATGACGTAAATAATTCAAACAACCAGCCAACCGATTTACTGAACCACCAGGTTCATGTTGATGACCCTCATCTTACGGATGTTGCCAGCTATCCGTCAGATGACTGCCATCAGCCAACTCACATCTAAATCATTTCATGCTTAAATGTTATATTAATTGCATATATAAAATTATGTTTTATATTATAAGCACAACAAATAGGCGTCAGGGTTGTCATAAGTAGCCAGTTGCCGATCAAAATTATCGGTTAACATGGTGTTATCATCAGTTAGTTTTGCCTTAACTTGTATTTGCAATATGTGACACTGACTTCGTTGATCCCTCGTCAAATTGTTTGGAATTCAAAATGAATCCCTGTTGCCAGGGCTAAATCTAGTTTAACTACTTTGCTGTGAAATTAGAAACTTCAGTTTAATTTTTTAGTTCATTTGCTCTTAGTACAAACATGTACCACTTCTATGGTGTAATCGGTAAACACGTCTATCCTTTTAGGGTAGAAGACCCAGGTTCAAATCCTGGTGGGAGTAAAACTTTGTTTGGAAAAAGAGCTGGATTAAGCATTTTTTTAAGTATTTCTAAATTTTGAATTTAATTCAATGTAATCAAATTCAATTTAAACAATCGAATATCATAAGTTACAGCATGTCTGGAAACGACCACGAGGGAAAGAAGCTATTACAAGACAATGGCCCATTTACTGGCATTTAGCAATAAAATCTTTCATGAGGCCCTCTTTTCTTCTGTGAAAGCTGTTTCCCTCTTTTGGTTTTGCAATAATGAGCCTCTTATAAAATATTTTACCTAATATTGTAATGCATTGAATGCTCTTAGAAGACAGTGGCCCAGTTAGTAAAAGTATCTTCCCTGAGGCCCTCTTTTCAATTCATCATCTTTAAGGCCCTATTATATTACCCTTTGGTCTTAAAATGAAAAACAATGTTATTTTGCTACAATAATAGGTCTTTTTTAAAATATGTTTACCATATATTTACAAAATTCTTCCCTGCCTCTTTTGTCCATATTCTTCTCTGTTTGCTATGACTTTTGCCCTTTAAATCTTGGTAGCCAGAGACTAACGAGTGGTCGTTTTAGCGCAGGATGAAACCTAACATGTGATGTTGACCAGTTTTCAAGACGTTTACACATCCATAAACTCTTCTAACTACATTCTTTTCTTTCACGACTGTTATTATATTTATTATCTCATTTTAACCGGGTGTGTCTTTAATTGAAATGTTGAAAAATAATAGCTCCGTCGTTTCACTGGGCGCTTCAGAGAGCTGAGAATGGAAGTTTATAACAATTATGTAAATATATATCCATTTTTAGATATCATACAGTAGCTTTTTTCACGTTTAATCTTCATTATTGTGATCTTTATTTTTTCATATTGATTACTGTTCGCATTTAGGCAAAATAAAAAAAAAGTTAAAAAATAAAAAGACAAAAAAAAAGAGACAAAAAATTTGAAATACGGTATACAAAATGCAAAGTCTTATTATGAAGTACTAGTGCTAGGTTATGGGGAAAAAAACAATAGTAAATGTATGAATTGAAACGAATGTTTTTTAACGGCTCATCAACACAGTATAGGTTATTTAGAGCTGCCCCAGAGAGAGGGGAAGGATACATAGGAATCCGAGAACCGTGCCCTACTCTTATTATCAAATAGATAACTATGGTTCTTTAACGTGCTCGGAGGATAGACCGATACACGGTACTGCCCGGTTTACGTCCCCATCCGTCGGACGAGGCTAACGGAAAGTGTCTTGGTCAAGAACACACCGACAAACTCAGTGGCACCACGGAGGATTGAACCTGGGGCCTCCGGTTACAAATTCGCCGCGCTACCGACTGCGCCATGCCAGCCCTAAAGAAAATATTTTTTGTTTCAAACCCGGTGTAAAACCCACATTGTCAATACATACAGACTTGCTTTACACAGATAATTTTAATGTTATAGTATCAAAAATAAACATTGTTTCATGCTACACTGATTTTTTCTCATATTTTGTTTTTGGAAAGAGAAAAAAACAATAACCCATACTGTGTAATATATCTGTATATAAATCCATTATCAAAGGACAATGTTTTAGGATAGTTTTAAAGGAATAATATACACAACTTCCAAAAGTTATTATTTTTTCTATAAAAAAACAAGGAGGTTGATTAAGGAAGATCAAGATATAAGCAAGGGTATGTTATTTCTAATTAGTAAGCTAAGCTTTGCATGTCCCAGAATGAAAACATTAAGTTTATTTGCTACAGTTTGATACTGGAAAAATCAACAAAGTAAATTGTCTCTATACTAGCAAGGTATTGACTGCACATGGTTTCAAACGTATTCATTTTTAAGTTTT
Organism: Cyrtodaria siliqua; assembly: GCA_037043455.1. Lineage (NCBI taxonomy): Eukaryota > Metazoa > Mollusca > Bivalvia > Adapedonta > Hiatellidae > Cyrtodaria > Cyrtodaria siliqua. The sequence goes on from JAWPHD010001678.1 coordinate 3,728, forward strand.
TATATGCGATTAGTTTCTCAACTTTGTACAAAGATTTTATAAATTATACGTTTTAAAAAGGTTAAGCTGTGGAATTTGACGTTGCATCTTGTTTCGGTAAATGTAAAGTTTTGCTTGCATGATGATTTTGCTCAAAACAGTATTAAATTTACTATTTCCAAATAAAAATATCTGTTTCTGTTAAAGTTACGAATGCTGTATTGCATTTTTCTGTAAGATAAGTTTGAAGTTTTGATCAGAATTCTTTAACTGTTCCACAGTTCCAAAACAGATGTTGGATAGTTTCAGGTGTATTTTTGCAAAAGCTGCACATATCGTTATTAATAATATTCACTTTAGATAAAAGGTAATTTGTTCCAAATATCCTATGGTTGATTCTAAATTGAACCTTAGGATCTTTTGTTATTTTATAAGGTAAGACATATAATCTTTCAAATTCAAAGTTTGGAACACTAATGCTTTGGGATATACATTATTTCTAATCATGATGTCATATATGTTTCGACAGCCTTTCTCATTTTGTAGAATTAAGGATAGGATTAGTGGAAGAATAGGGTTTGGCTGTTACTGGCTAGATGCACAATATTCAGGTTTGCCAAATAATTCCTGACAGCAGTTATAATACCTTCATATTCAAGAAAATTGGACTGTATATTATAGTGTTCATTCAATTCTATGTATGAATAAAGATTTCCATTTTTTGTTTAAAATGTCATTGATAAAAGTTATTCCTCCTGTAAACCATCTTTTGTAAAACACACTAGAGCCTCCGATTGAAATTTAAACATTTTAAAAATGTTTGATGCTTCAAGAAGCCCTTATAACATAAATACATTTGATGTAATCATTGATCACATAGTAATAGTGTTAAATAAACTATTTTCATATTGTTTATATTAAATATATGATATCTGGAATGTTTTCACTAGATGATATATGTATAAGATCTATATCTTGCAATAAACTAACCCTCATGTCAAAGGTGTACCCTAAATTGGCCTAATTTCTGTTGATTGGAGAAAAAATATATACTTGCAGACCATATAAGCGTAATTTAACAATATATCAAGTACCATGGACGCCATGGACGTCAGTATGGACTTCATGAGTCATATCTTTCTTTGTTTAGAGTTTTATTACTTGATTTACTGATACAATATCAAGTTCATATATGCATGCAGCTGACATATCACTCTCGACTGACAACACGGTAAACAATCACTCCCATAACATGATATAATCATAATTACAATGTCTCTTCCTCCTTTCCCTTCAATTCAACCGTAATATTAAAGTATATATTTGGAAAACTCAACAAATGCTTCCAAACTGTCAGTCATTATATGGAACGAACTGTTTGGGACCGAACGAACTGTTTGGGGCCGAAACGTCTTGATTTCAACTACGGGATTTATTTTGTTAAAAAGTATAATTTATCGGTCAGAGCGATAAAATATCAAGAAATTGATCAAAATCACTCACTAATCTGCAATATTTTCATCAATACAACATTATATAGAAGAGCACTATTTTGCGGAGAGCTACAATCGAAAACCGAACCAAATGCTGCATTTCGATGCAAAAAACCATTGAGCGGCACCCAATACTCTCCGAGCCACTATTCCCGAGTACGGAAATTGGCGAAGAGTTCCGATTGGCTGCGAATGGCACCGGACGAGGGACATCGCCGAGGAGGCTCGAAGACAAATGATCATGTCGATTTCCGGAAGTAGCTACTGGTTTCCCGTTCCGAATGTAGTCACCCACTCGTAACTACTCGCGGATTTCCGACAAGCTTCGGAGATAGTAGACTGGTAATCTAACTATTGGCGACGAACATTAGTAAGGTGTCAAGGACACTCGGGGACCAGTCTACGGAGATAGTATATGGTACCCTTCCCCTAATGGTCTCGGTTTGGTAATATTTCAGTACATTGAGAATAGAACAAAATACACTGTTTTCGAGTCGTTGTCATTTATTCCACAACTAAGGTACACATATATAAAAACTTTTTTCCTTCAACTATCCATGTAGAAGTCCTGAAAATCAAACGTCTTAACCCCTGACGATATACTTGTTTGTTCACAAATTTCACTTCCGTACACAAAATGTCCATTTCAAAAAGTTCACCACATCTCTGTGAGTAGGCAGATGGCGTTATTTGGTTCTCTCCACAGTCAGGAAATAGTCCTGTAAAACAAAGCTCAGTGCTAATATCATGGCATAGTAAACACAGTATTCAAACACATTTTTTCACAAGTAACCAGGCCCTGAACTGTCAACACATTTTTTTTTAAAGTACTACTTTCGCGGGTAACGACCCGGAAGCAAAATAATACCAGTCTGACACCTATATGAGTCCTTTTTTTGGGCTTTTTCAATGCTGCAGTGGTTCAAATCCTAAAACAATCATTATTTAGTTAAAATAGAGAGAAAATTTCAAAATCCTGCAGGACTTGCTCAAAATACAGCCATTAACCTGCAGTTATTCAATATTGCTCGGACAGCTGTCGAACACCTCCAAAACCGAGATAGTGAGCATGTGTGGAAAAACAGTGTATCGAAGTCGTTTTTTGGAATAACTCTATGAAATAAAGTTCTACCATTAGCATATTCATTATACTACATAATGAAGTATTAGAAGAATATGGCTCGCCACAGTGGGACACCACAAGGACACTTAGTACTAATCTATAGGTCTAATCATCAAGCAATTAGCACTTTCAGTGCAATGCTTATAAAGGGAAATGCATCCCAGTGCAGAGGCATATTAAAGATAGACTCTGATCAGAAATATACAGAATTTAAATTAAACAAAATTATGCCAAAAGGTGATCGTAAGAGACGACGACATGGAGCCTTTTTAAAAAAGGCCAAAGTACGTGTTTAGAGCGACTTCATACTAACCATGTGATTCCAACTGCAACCAGTGCAGACGTCATTGACGAAATTTCACACCCGCTGCTGTTGTCGCCACTGCCGCCACTGCCGCCACCGCCACCGCCACCACCACCAACAATAACAAGACCAGCCAAGGATTTGCCTGGGCCTACATCACGTCTGCGTCCGGGGCTGAAACAAGAAGAAGGACCTTCAGGAAACAGAATCATGAGTGTTACAAAAATGTTGGAAATGATTAATTCTATTTATAAAGAACATTCAGTTAATAACAGTTCTCATTGTGACACTTTGGAAGTGAAAATATTGAAGGAAGTAAAGATTGGATTGGGTTGGCAATATCAGTTTCAGTGTGTAAACTGCAGTTTTTTGACGAGCAGATATGATTTGTTTGAAACAGTGACAATCGAGGGAAATCATAAAAAGCCAGGGAAGTCGCAAGTCGCTACCAACCTTGCATTGGCTGTGGTTTTAATGGACACAGCAATTGCAAACACATCATTTCGCCTTATTTTGACTGCCCTCGATATACCACCACCTTGCAAAAGCCATATGCAAACACTGTCGAATAAAGCAGCTCAGAAAGTAACTCTGTTGAACCTTGAAGATATGTCATCAAAGAGACAAGATGCAGCCATCCAGCATGGAGGGGAAAATCAGACAGTAAGAGAAATTGACATTTCAATTGATGGGAGATATAATGCTAGGTCTTTCGCGTCAACATACAAGCCTGGACAAGGTTCAACACAAGCCTATACCGTGGCTTCAGAAAACGCATCTAATAAACACTATATTATAGGCCTGGCATTTGAAAACAAGCTATGTTGGACAGGTGCCTGGCTACGAAACCGCGGTTTTGATGTAAAATGTCCGGGCCATGCCGAATGCACAGCAGACATCCCTTATGTATCTGCTCACTCAGAGCGGAAAATGGCATACACGCTAGCAGAGGACATGGCACTGGAAGATGTGTGGATACGGACAGTAACCACAGATGGTGACACAAAGTCAAGTCTTGGACTGGAAGACTATTACCACACAGTTAACAAGTACTGGAAGTTAGACCGACAGGCAGACCCAAACCATCTAGCTGTAAGACAAATGAAGAAAGCCCGCTCAGCACAGTTTAGTCCGACCTTATTTCCAGAAAGCAAAGGTCGAGACAGCAAACGACGTGCCATTGCAGCCTTCAGTCGAGATATTAAAGGACGCTGCAGTTTAATAATTGAGGAAACTATTTAAAATTGGAGAAGGGGACATAACAAAAGTTATACAACGCTTACCCGCTGTCAGGAAAGCAACCATAGAGTGTTACTCTGGAAACTGCAGCCTTTGCCCGTCTGGCTCACTGGTGTGTTCAGGAATTGCTGAAGGAAGTTGGTGGGTTAAATCATGCTATCTGCCTACACATGGTATCACAGGCCTGAAAATAAATGATAATGACAAAAAGATACTTTATGAGCTGCTAGAAATGAGACTAAGTAGAGAAGCAATTTTAAAAATAAAGTCCAGGACCACAACTCGAAAGTGTGAAGCCTTTAACAGGTCAGTGCAGGCTACTGTTCGGAAAGAGATCAACTATTGGCGTAATTTTAAAGGCCGGGTGCACTCAGCAGCACACAAGTTGAATAACACAGTCGGTGAGTCTCTAAAAAGAAAACTGCAGTACGTAACAGGAAAATAAATGTCTGCTCGAACAGCTCAGAGTTTAGAGCTCATAACAAAGGATGCAGAATATCATAAAACATATACAAAAGCACACGCACACAGAGCCAAGCGTATAAAACAAATTGCTAACAACGAGGCGGACTACCATTCCTACACAAGCACCAATGGCACTGAGCACGATTACAGAAAAGGACAAATGGATGACACAGATCATGCATATGCAGTCCGGTAACTCAGACACAAAACTGCATAGGACACACAAGCGAGACGATACCATGCACTTTTGCAGTTGTAACCTGGAAATTCATGAAAACAACAACATCAACAACAACTACATCAACACAACAAAATCGTGTCTGGTATAGAGCAATACCACTGATGGGACCTGATAGCTGGTCACAACACGTACAAAAAGAAAAATACAACATCCATCCATCATCCATCCATCCATCCATCCATCCACTGCCCAATTCACCCTAAGTTTACTCACTTGTCAAGTACATGAAGGTCTAGCTGGTATGTTTGTCATTCAAATGCACAAGACATTCCCTAATTCCATCACCATGCCCATAGCACTTGCCATTTGAGAAACATATTGCTTGACTATTATTTCTCGCCTGGGGTTCGAACACAAGGTGATCACAGTTCACACACAATGAATTGTTACAAAGGTGACTGGTGACTTCGGAAGACGGGACATCTAGTGATTTAACATGAATCATAAGCGCAGCCCGATGAACTGTCCGAGTCTTATGATCTGCCTGGGGTGGGTCTCTGGGATCTTTAAATCTAATCACACCGTATGCTGATTTTGTCTTTCGACAACCAGTCCATACAATACATTCCCCATTCTGGTGCATCTTAGATCTATCGCAAATCTTTGCCTTCAAATCAGCCCAAAAAAGATCCATAATTTAGTTTGAAAATGCACACAATCAATACATTCAGAGCTAAAATCACTGTTTATAATATAGCAGACGACAATTTACGGTTTGTTTACATTTTTGCATGGCATTGTGGGACTTTTTTTTTTTTTTTTAAATTTCAATTTTTCAAAAAATCTATATTAAAATTACATAATAAAAAATAAAATCAAACCTTATTAGGCTGCATTTCCTTGTAAGACATTCCGATAGCAGTTTGTGTTTCAAATTTCAAGCCTCTATCTGTAAAGATGTCCATGTTATTCACAATTCCGTTGTAATCCATGTGTCTCTTATAAGGTCTCGGTTTGGTAATATTTCAGTACATTGAGAATAGAACAAAATACACTGTTTTCGAGTCGTTGTCATTTATTCCACAACTAAGGTACACATATATGGAACTTTTTTCCTTCAACTATCCATGTAGAAGTCCTGAAAATTAAACGTCTTAACCCCTGACGATATACTTGTTTGTTCACAAATTTCACTTCCGTACACAAAATGTCCATTTCAAAAAGTTCACCACATCTCTGTGAGTAGGCAGATGGCGTTATTTGGTTCTCTCCACAGTCAGGAAATAGTCCTGTAAAACAAAGCTCAGTGCTAATAAAACCTGCCAAACATTACATTTTATATCATGGCATAGTAAACACAGTATTCAAACACATTTTTTCACAAGTAACCAGGCCCTGAACTGTCAACACATTTTTTTTTAAAGTACTACTTTCGCGGGTAACGACCCGGAAGCAAAATAATACCAGTCTGGCACCTAATGCGCTCGCTACCGGCAAGCTTCGGAAATAGTATATCGGCGATTAATCTGGTACCCTTCCCCTACTGCGCTCGCTACTCTCGAGAGTAGTAGAGGAAGGGTTCCAGACTAATAGGCGATGTGTTCCGATTGCCGTTTACCATGACTTTGGAAGACTTCGCTTCTTATCATTGGAGCTAACGCTTACGGGGACACGTAGTGCAATGTTGACTTTTAGATCTTCGTTCTCAAGAGAACGAAGAATAAGATTAAGCACGTTTCAAGTCTTACAGCTCGTATAAGGCCGTGACTACCGGCTGGAGATGCTCACAAGCACGGGTCGGGTATAGGGTGCGTTAGGTTTAGGGTGCCTGAAACATACCAGCAGGTTTATCTTCGCTACGCGTGTCAAGCTGCACGAGCTATTGATAGGGCACTTTTCAAAGGTGATATGCATCACGTTTAGTGTGTCCTGTTTGAATTGTTTAACGATTCTGCTCCTCCAGATCAGCAAATGCTGCAGAAGTAATTGCAGAACAACAAATGCTGTTCTCGAATCAAACGGTATTAATAATATTAAACATTCACTATCGAGAGTTCATGGCATCATCGAATAAGTCTCATATCGTTTTCACTCATATCTTGAAAGCAAGAACCCATGCTAATATTGTGAACTCAAAAATCAATAGATGTTCCATGAAAACTTTATTTAAAGTAAAAAAACGGATTTCCGTAAAGGGGAATTACTCTAACCAAAATATGTATGTTTTTATTATTATTTTAGTAATACACAAACTGTATATATATACACATGTATATACTAAAAAATAGCCACTTGTCATTATTAACCCCTAACCCGCTAAGCACGACTATAATACCTTTGCGTTCATTGTAAACCCAGATCGTAACTCACTGGCTGATCATGGTTTACAATGTCCGGCTGCTGATCAGTCATTTTCCCAAAAACACCTCTTTGTCACATAAATAAAATGGTCTTAATTCCAAGAAAGAACAGTCCATTATATATATGTTGCGGGTTAATGGTTAATAACTGAGGTAAGTTTAAGCAGATGTGAATTCTGGCTAAATGTAGATCTTTTGTACGCCTTAGAGTGCGGCTTGCTGCCTGGGGATTCTCACGGATATTTCGAAATAGCGACAACCCCATTTTACTTGGGCTCTAAGGCAACACTAGTGTGTCATCCGGGATACTTTGTTCCTGCCCCAGTTAAGATTGTGTGTCAAATCGACGGCACCTGGTCATCGGCTGGGCATACTTGTCAATCTCAAGGTAAGAATACCTCGGCACCTGGTCACCAGCTGGCATACTTGTCAATCTCAAGGTAAGAATACAACGGCACCTGGTCACCGGCTGGCATACTTGTCAATCTCAAGGTAAGACTACAACGGCACCTGGTCACCGGCTGGCCATACTTGTCTGTCTCAAGGTAAAAATACGACGACACCTGGTCACCGGCTGGCCATACTTGTCAATCTCAAGGTAAGACTACAACGGTACATGGTCACCGGATGGCATACTTGTCAATCTCAAGGTAAAAATACACCGGCACCTGGACTCCAGCTGGCATACTTGTCAATCTCAAGGTAAGAATACAACGGCACCTGGTCACCGGCTGGCATACTTGTCAATCTCAAGTTAAGAATACACCGGCAACTGGTCACCAGCTGGCATACTTGTCAATCTCAAGGTAAGAATACAACGGCACCTGGTCACCGGCTGGCATACTTGTCAATCTCAAGGTAAGAATACACCGGCAACTGGTCACCAGCTGGCATACTTGTCAATCTCAAGGTAAGAATACACCGGCACCTGGTCACCAGCTGGCATACTTGTCAATCTCAAGGTAAGAATACACATACATGGTTACAGGTCATGTTATAAATGACTATATAATTTAATGAAATATTTCCAGCCGGTTTACCATTTCTATCCCGCGTACAACAGCCCAAATTTACAACATTTGTACACCGTTTCTAAACCTATTGACGACGAGGTATATATAAGACAAGAACTATCACAACCTGACTTCTATGGTGACGTGTTTATTCTTCGTAAGATCCTTAGTTATGATCACTTTCATACTATCTTTGTTAAACTTCTTAAAATGTTTACCAAAAGAGATTATGACCCTATCATTTTGCAACGCACTGCATGCTTGGTGGTGGTGGACCCAATTACAGTTCGCCGGACTATGCTTTCCTCTTTAATTGTGCGATGACTAGACAGGCTGTGGACCCTATGATGACGTCTACCTAAAGCCCAAAGGACGGCGACGTTTGATATTTGTATGCAATATTGTCTTGTCGTGCCCTTAATGGTTTATTCTCTTGTTGCTTTGGCTTCTGCCAAGTCACTGAGTACCTTCTTTGCGGCTTTCTAGGCTATTGTTTTTTGAATTTATATATACACGAGCATCTTTGTGTTTTACTTATATTGCCTAATTGTGCTGCCTTGTTGGTTAGATAATAGTTCATGGCGGGGATTTCTTTATTTACACTGTCCCGTTTTATTGGGATGACAGTATGGTGTGAGGTGCACCCTAGAACCTGTTTTAAATCCCCATCTGTCTTTTTTGCCACTAACCGTTCCAAGGCGGTAGCCCTATTGTTATACCTTTTTGTGTTTATGATTCATATGCCTTTATTCTTTATATTAATCATTGCTATTCATGTTTGTCGATTTGCGTGTTTTGGGGTTTACTGTATTCTGTAAAGCTGCATTTCCTGTTCGACGTTTATACTTATGTTTACACATTTTGATAATTTAAACTCTATATTCACAATATAAACGACTATAACAAGCTAGACCAAACCCCAAAACAGGAGCGTCGAATTAATTTTTTAAATTCAAGAAATCGATATCTGGATAGCCTATTGTCTTATAGCAGTAATCAACCGACATCTTTTTATCAATAACATAATTTTGTTTTTTAATATCAAGAAATCTTATTATTAAAATTAAAACGAATCAAGAATTACTGAATAAAATGTTAATTGAACTGAATTGGATTTCATAGTCGCACCAACAGCTAAGGTCATATCTCGACTTTTCCAGCTTCCATTGGTGAAGGGAGACCCCTTGTGCCCCTACGGGCAATTTTTTGTGCAGGGGCGGCACCCGGGTAGAACCACCGACGTTCCGGAAGCCAACTGGAGAATAAAATGTTAAATGAGGCTCCATATTAACGAGCATATGGAATCAAAGACAAGTTACCATGGTTACCATGCGTTTTATTGAGTGTATGTAATTAAATCTTATTATTAATTTTATCTCTGGATTGCAATGCAGATTGTGGACCTCTAGCCATCCCTGAACATGGCACGGTGCTCCTCACCAATGGGACGGGTTTCTTGAGTGTGGCTTTATACCAATGTGACGCCGGATATGTAAATATCGGTGGTACATCTACCACGTGTCAAGCAGGCGGAGAATGGGAGGAAACGTGCCCTGTGTGCATTTTGCGAGGTTGTATATTAACGGAAAACAGAAGTGGAACTCGGGAACTTCCGCTATATAATATTTGCGTTCAAGGACAAAAGCCCGCTGTATATAATGTATTTATTTCACACCTTTATAATTCTAACCAATCTCTTTCTGTCTTTTTACCCATGTGACAAACCCATAATTCCATAATTGTACTCAAAACAGTTGCTTTAATACAAAACATCTATATTATTTTCATATTGTACTCCATCTGGTATCTAGAGTCCAATAAATCTGTATTCAGTAGATGTGGAGTCCAAAAAAGCCATATTCCGTATATGTACTATGGGATTAGATGTGGAGTCCAAAAATGCCATATTTGTACTATGGGAAGATAACTCTAACAGTAAAAATCAGCGAGACAGTAAAGATTTACCTCACAATTTTATTTTAATTCAAACTGAATTGAAACAGTACTGTTTTGCTACTTTATGTATGTTTTTCAAATTGCATTTTACTTTAGTTAATAAATGTTGAAAGAAGTATGTTTTTCTCTGTTCAATAACAGCAATATCAATAACAGAAATAGTATGTTAGAATTCAAATGTGCAACGTTTGATTGGATTAGTAAGGTTTGAATTAAAGAGGTCATTTTTGTACTCGACTTCGCCTCGCCCAAATATAGATTTTATCTGCTGGGTACTCGTTCAATATAATTCAGTATTGTACTCAACACTGTTAAATAACCTCATAATACTGCACACTTAATTCCATGTAATATCTAGAGAAATACCAAGACGTTTTGTAAAATGAAGAAATGGCAGATAGTTAGAGAAAGGACTAAATTTTTCTGCGGTAGACTTTTTTTAAAAAGCACACTGTAAATGTGATATTGTAAGATACTGTACATTGTGTAATAGTACCGACTTAGAAAATGAATATCATTTTATTGTAATTTGTCCTTTGTACGAACAATTACGTAAGCTATATGTTAAACAATATTATTACAGACATCCAAGTGTTTTTAAATTGATTCAGCTGATGCGATTTTCAAGCCAGCTAGATATTTTTAGATTATCTAGGTTTGTTAGGGAAGCATTTATTAGTCGCAATACTGCAATGTATGATGAGTAAAACATGTATGTTCATCCTCATTGGACATGACATGTAAACTATTAAAACTTAAAATAGTAACATGAAACTATGTAATAGGAATAGTTAAATCATTATAACAGGGTAAATACATGCGCCAGAATGAATGGGCGTCAGAGTGAATGGGTGAGTTGTATGAGTGTATAGTATGCATGATTTGTGTGTTTGTACTTTTTCATTGTTTAATGTAAAAATTGCATTGACCTGTCACCTATTAACATATGTAATATGCATTTATATGACGAGAAACAGTTGTTTAAGTCATAAATAAAGAATATGTTCTTTTCATTTTCTGTAAATGTGATCCAGTTCAGGACTGTATTAATTTTAATGTAAAGAGATTGCAAAATGTTAAATCCTAAGTTTGCTGACCTCATGTCAAGTCAAACGCGTATTCTATCAGTAATTAATTTTTGAAGCGATACTAATTGGTATATTATGTGTTGTTTTAGTAAAAAAAAATCCGAAAGGAAAAGTTTAATGTAGCCATGCACAGTTCAGCAGCATATTATACTTACAACATATAGCGGAAATTCCCGAGTTGCGTTTCTTTTTTCCTTAAGTGTAAGTGTTACATTATAGTAATTTATATCATATTCCAATTGATGTTTTGCAGATTTGTACAGTGTCAATTCTCTAATAGTTTCAAGGTCGGATGATAAGTTTTGAACATAATTATACTAATATCTATCATTATTTGAGTAACGTTGCACAGTGTTACAAAATAAACGCATTATACACACTAGCGAATCCAGAGTGGGGGTGGTGTAGCTTGCATCGCGTCTATTACCTGGCACCAATGTATCGTGCACCGCGTCTATTACCGGGAACCAATTTTAGCATACATCGCGCCTGTTGTCGGTCACCATTATTTAGCTTGCATAGCGTCTATTTTCAGTTAAAGGGACACACGGCAATCTTTATTTTTTAAAAACTCACGGCGTCCCGCTAGTTTTTCTGCATAACTTGCATTTGTTCAATAATTAATATTAATTATAAGAATAGTATTAAGCAATTTTTTTTTTGCATATGATTAATTTTTGCTATTATTGCATATATACTTATAGTATAATAAGACGAAATAGTGAATACTTCAAATTTGATTTATTTAAATGTAACCAGGGTAAAAGTAAAAATGATACTGCATATATAAATGGAGACACCCATTTTTCAAGATTGCCGTGTGTCCTTGTAAAGATATATGGAAATAATTTAACTTTAGGTTCAGAGCTTTGTTATTATTATCATTATTATTATTATTTTTATTATTATTATAATTATTATTATTATTATCATCATCATCATCATCATCATCATCATCATCATCATCATCATCATCATCATCATCATCATTATTATTATTATTATTATTATTATTATTATTATTATTATTATTATTATTATTATTATTGTTGTTATTATTATTATTATTATTATTATTATTATTATTATTATTATTATTATTATTACTATTATGATCATTATTATTATTATTATTACAGTTATTGTTATTATCTTATTATTAATTTTATTATTATTGTTGTTGTTGTTGTTGCTGTTGTTGTTTTCCACTATGGTGTAATGAATTTTGTTATAATTCTTAGAGTGTGACGTATTGCCGGAGGATGCTCACGGATGTTTCAAGGTAATTTCAGCCATCCAAAGTCATGTAGGCGCCAGAGCCTACCTTGTGTGCGATCAGGGATACACTGCTCCTGGCCCAATAATGATTGAGTGCCAGACCGACGGTAGCTGGTCATCGCCGGGGGCCTCATGTCAACCTAAAGGTAGATAAATTATGCCGTATTGTTATATACATGTAAAACACATCATTATTGATTTTTGGTTATTTTTAGTCATCTGTTTTTTTGTTCAAATCAAGATTGTATTTTATGTTAGTACACAAGTTTCTTTGATCCAAAGTTTAACATATGACGATAAACAGTTTCATAAGATTTGCTCTATATCTTTCAAATATATTTCAAAAAATAAAAATTCAAAAAATATCAAGTGTTACGTTTTCAAATGTACTGAGTGTAGGACTGAATACCAGTATAGGATGCCTAATATGGATTTAATAAGTATAGAGAGTATTTAACTGAGTTCGATTATAATGAAATTATTCACGCGTTTGATAGGCGTTTATTTAAAAGCAATACGCCTACCACCGAGTGAAGAATTTCCGCTTAAATAAACGCAACAGATATACAATCAACGTTCTTTTTTTTTACTTTTTTTTTCTTAACATTTTATTTCAAATATCAAGTGTACATACATTTTTAGATATACAATACAGATGTTATTTTTACGACCTCATACAATACAAGTGTTATTTGTAGCAGTACCTTATTTTAATATCGTGTTGGTCAACGTTTTAACGAGAATTCATTACATGTAGTTTGGGTGTAGTTTAATTGTAGTTCAAATTACATTGTGTATAATCAAGCAGGAATGAAGGAATGAAGAGGCTTGACTTATGTTTTACGAATTCCTTTAAAGGCAAAGTAGAATATGCCTGGCACTAGAACCGTATTGTCTAAACAGACACTATGCAAATTTAATAATAACTACATTCGACTGCATCGTGGAAGCTTACATACAACTGGAGGTTTTACAAGAGTATATCGAGGGGTCAGCGAAAAACTGTTGTAACTACATATGAATAAAGAAGGAGATACAATACTTTTGCACTGAACCCTCGATATAATGATTTGGGCAAAATGAAATGTCCAATGCTCAGTACAATATGTTCCACAACAGAGCATTCTATGGCCATCTTGGACCTCTTGTTTAATTTCAGTTTAATATGAAGATGCTTGTTCTATTGTTTTAAGAATGCAGTTCACTTCCGGTCGATCCTCAGGGAATGTATGTCGCGTCTGCTTCACCGACGACATTCGGCTCTACTGCTGTTTTGCAATGTAATGAAGATTGTGGAATCTGTGATACTTCTAAATCGGCTATCACGTGTCTAGAAAACGGCCAATGGTCGACACCTCTACAACAGTGTTTCGGACCCGACGGTGAGTGTGTTCGAATTCCTCATTCTGAATATAATGAGCGTGGATTTATTCACGCCATATTCGTATTTCTCATAGTCGACATAATGAGTGTGAATCTATTCAAATGCGTATTCCTGCTTCTCAATATACTGACTGTGCATTTGTTCACATCATTTATTCACATCATCTTCGTATTCCTTAGCGATGGGAAAGCACGATTTTATAACGGATATTTCTACAATAAAACACTGAAAAAATGCGGTATCTTGTTTAAAATTACCTATTAAATGATTTAAATTTATAATATGCTAACATTTTAAGCGCGAAATTAAGGTTTTATTTCATACCTCAGCCAACCCCTTTTACGCTTCTTAGAGAAGCGTTGAATGGGGTATTAAAGTTAATACTCGGACCACGTAATGACGTCATTTATTCACGTCATATCCGTATTCCATATTCTCGATATATTGAGTGTGCATGATTAACGTCATTTATTCACGTCATTTATTCACGTCATATTTGTATTCCTTATTTTCGCTATAATGGGTGTGCACTTATTCACGTCATTTACTCACGTCATATTTGTATTCCATATTCTCGATATACTGAGTGTGCATTTAATCACATCATTCATTCACGTCGTATTTGTATTCCTTATTCTCGCTATAATGGGTATGCATATTCTCATATTCTCGCTATAATGGGTATGCATATTCACGTCATTTATTCACGTCATTTAATGACGTCATATTCGTATTCCATATTCTCGATATAATGAGTGTATTTATTCACGTCATTTATTCACGTCATTTAATCACGTCATATTCGTTTTCTATATTCTCGATATATATGGAGTGTGCATTTATTCACCATTACGTGGTCCGAGTATTAATTTCATACTCCATTCAACCCCTTCTCCAAGAAGCGAAAACGGGGTTGGCCGGGGTATGAATTAAAACCTGAATTTTGATTCACGTCATATTTGTATTCCTTACTCTCAATATAATGAGTGTGCATTATTCACGTCATTTAATCACGTCACATTCGTATTCCATATTCTCAATTTAATGAGTGTGTATTTATTCACGTCATTTATTCACGTCATTTAATCACGTCATATTCGTTTTACATATTCTCAATTTTATGAGTGTGTATTTATTCACTTCATTTATTCACGTCATTTAATCACGTCATATTCGTTTTCCATATTCTCAATTTAAGGAGTGTGTATTTATTCACTTCATTTATTCACGTCATTTATTCACATCATATTCGTTTTCTATATTCTCAATTTAATGAGTGTGCATTTATTCACGTCATTTATTCACGTCATTGAATCACGTCATATTTTTATTCTCGACATAATGAGTGTGTATTATTCACGTCATTTATTCACGTCATTTATTCACGTCATTTAATCACGTCATATTCGTTTTCTATATTCTCAATTTAATGAGTGTGTATTTATTCGCTTCATTTATTCACGTCATTTAATCACATCATATTCGTTTTCTAAATTCTCAATTTAATGAGTGTGCATTTATTCACGTCATTTATTCACGTCATTTATTCACGTCATTGAATCACGTCAAATTGTTATTCTCGATATAATGAGTGTGTATTATTCACGTCATTTATTCACGTCATTTATTCACGTCATTTAATCACGTCATTGAATCACGTCATATCGTTATTCTCAATATAATGAGTGTGTATTATTTACGTCATTTATTCACGTCATTTAATCACGTCATTTAATCACGTCAATTTGTTATTCTCTATATAATAAGTGTATTTATTCACGTCATTTATTCACGTCATTTAATCACGTCATATTGGTTTTCTCGATATAATGAGTGTGTATTTATTCACGGCATATATTAACGTCATTTATTCACGTCATTTAATCACGTCATATTCGTTTTCCAAATTCTCAATATAATGAGTGTGTATTTATTTACGTCATTTATTTACGTCATTTATTTATGTCATATCCGTATTCCTTATTCTCGATATAATTAGTGTGTATTTATTCACGTCATCTATTAACGTCATTCATTCACGTTATATGTGTATTTATTATTCTCGTTATATTGTGTATTTAATCACGTCATTTATTCACGTCATGTTCGTATTCCTTATTCTAGGTATATTGAATGTGCATTTATTCATGTTATTTATTACGTCATATTTGTATTCCTTATTCTCGGTATAAAGAGTGGCATTTATTCACCTCATTTATTCACGTCATGTTCGTATTCCTTATTCTCGGTATAAAGAGTGGCATTTATTCACGTCATTTATTCACGTCATGTTCGTATTCCTTATTCTCGGTATAAAGAGTGGCATTTATTCACCTCATTTATTCACGTCATGTTCGTATTCCTTATTCTCGGTATAAAGAGTGGCATTTATTCACGTCATTTATTCACGTCATGTTCGTATTCCTTATTCTCGGTATAAAGAGTCGCATTTATTCACGTCATTTATTCACGTCATATTTGTATTCCTTATTCTCGGTATAAAGAGTGGCATTTATTCACGTCATTTATTCACGTCATATTTGTATTCCTTATTCTCGGTATAAAGAGTGGCATTTATTCACGTCATTTATTCACGTCATGTTCGTATTCCTTATTCTCGGTATAAAGAGTGGCATTTATTCACGTCATTTATTCACGTCATATTTGTATTCCTTATTCTCGGTATAAAGAGTGGCATTTATTCACGTCATTTATTCACGTCATATTTGTATTCCTTATTCTCGGTATAAAGAGTGGCATTTATTCACGTCATTTATTCACGTCATATTTGTATTCCTTATTGTCAATATCAGTACATATTATATATTACTTAGTAATCAATATCACTAAGTCTTATATATATTATTAAATACTAATTGTCACTAAATCTTATATATTACTGAACGTCACTAAATCTTATATATTACTTGAACGTCACTAACTTTAATATATTACTGAATGTCACTAAATCTTATATATTACTTGAACGTCACTAACTTTTATATATTACTGAACGTCACTAAATCTTATATATTACTTGAACGTCACTAACTTTTATATTACTGAACGTCACTAAATCTTATATATTACTGAAACGTCACTAAGAGAGAGAAACAGAGAGAGAGAGAGAGAGAGAGAGAGAGAGAGAGAGAGAGAGAGAGAGAGAGAGAGAGAGAATAGAGAGAGAGAGAGGTTATTTAATTTAATAATCTCTTTTAATACATTTAATTTGATATATTTCTTTGCCAGACTGTTCGGACGGCTGGTTGTTTTTCAGAAATTCCTGCTATCTGTTCTCCAACGTTACAAAGATGAATAATGCTGATGCTCAGGTGCGTTAAATGCAGTGGCAAAACTCATCAGGTCAAATATATAGTCGCTAGGCCTTATATGTGAGATATGTAGACCGGGACTTACATGAGAGACACAAATTATGTCAGATATATATATATACATTGTTATTTATATGAGAAAAATAGAAACTAGGACATATATTAGCGACGTAGACACAATGACGTATACGAAATAAAAGTACACTAGTATTTATATGAGAGAAATAGACACTAGGACGTACATGAGCGACATATACACAATGACGTATACGAGATAAAAGTACACTAATATTTATATGACTTAAATGAGCCACATATACACAATAATGTATACGAGATAAAAGTACACTAGCATTTATATGAGAGAAATAAAAACTAGGACGAGCGACATAGACACTATGACGTTTACGAGATAAAAGTACTGTAGTATTTATATGAGAGAAATAGACACTAGGACGTATATGAGCGACATATACACAATGACGTATACGAGATAAAAGTACTTTAATATTTATATGAGAAAAAATAGACACTAGGACTTATATGAGCGACGTAGACACTATTACGTATACGAGATAAAAGTACACTAATATTTATATGAGCGATATAGACACAATGACTTAAATGAGCCACATATACACAATAATGTATACGAGATAAAAGTACACTAGCATTTATATGAGAGAAATAAAAACTAGGACGAGCGACATAGACACTATGACGTTTACGAGATAAAAGTACTGTAGTATTTATATGAGGTAAATAGACACTAGGATTATATGAGCGACATATACACAATGACGTATACGAGATAAAAATACTGTAGTATTTATATGAGAGAAATAGACACTATGATGTATACGAGATAAAAGTACTCTAGTATCCATATGAGAGAAATAGACACCAGGATTTATATGAGCGACATATACACAATGACGTATACGAGATAAAAGTACTCTAGTATCCATATGAGAGAAATAGACACTAGGATTTATATGAGCGACATAGACACTATGACGTATATGAGATAAAAGTACACTAGTATTTATATGAGAGAAATAGAAACTAGGACTTATATGAGCTACACATACAATATGACGTATACGAGATAAAAGTACACTAGTATTTATATGAGAGAAATAGACACTAAGACATATGAGTGACATATACACAATGACGTATACGAAATAAAAGTTCTCGAGTATTTATATGAGAGAAACAGGCAGTAGGACTTATATGAGCGAAATAGACACTATGATGTATACGAGTGAAAAGTGCACTAGTATTGATATGAGAGAAATAGACAGCCGGACTTATATGAGCGACATAGAAACTATGACGTATACGAGATAAAAGTACTCTAGTATTTATATGAGCAATATAGACACTATGACTTATATGAGCGACATATACACAATGACGTATACGAGATAAAAGTACTCCAGTATGAGAGAAATAGACACCAGGATGTATATGAGCGACATATACACAATGACGTATACGAGATAAAAGTACTCTAGTATCCATATGAGAGAAATAGACACTAGGATTTATATGAGCGACATAGACACAATGACGTATATGAGATAAAAGTACACTAGTATTTATATGAGAGAAATAGAAACTAGGACTTATATGAGCGACACATACAATATGACGTATATGAGATAAAAGTACTCTAGTATTTATATGAGACACATAGACACTAAGACATATGAGTGACATATACACAATGACGTATACGAAATAAAAGTACTCTAGTATTGATATGAGAGAAACAGGCAGTACGACTTATATGAGCGATATATACTCTATGGCGTATACGAGATAAAAGTACTCTAGTATTTATATGAGAGAAATAGAAACTAGGACATATATGAGCGACATAGACACTATGACGTATACGAGATAAAAGTGCACTAGTATTTATATGAGAGAAATAGACACTAGGACTTATATGAGCGACATAGACACAATGACGTATACGAGATAAAAGTACTCTAGTAGTTATATAAGAGAAATATACACTAGGACTTATATGACCTATATAGACACTATGACGTATAATACACATGGACTTGTATGAGCTATATAGACACTATGACGTATAATACACATGGACTTGTATGAGCTATATAGACACTATGACGTATAATACACATGGACTTGTATGAGCTATATAGACACTATGACGTATAATACACTAGGACTTATATGAGCTATATAGACACTATGACGTATAATACACATGGACTTGTATGAGCTATATAGACACTATGACGTATAATACACATGGACTTATATGAGCTATATAGACACTATGACGTATAATACACATGGACTTGTATGAGCTATATAGACACTATGACGTATAATACACATGGACTTGTATGAGCTATATAGACACTATGACGTATAATACACATGGACTTATATGAGCTATATAGACACTATGACGTATAATACACATGGACTTGTATGAGCTATATAGACACTATGACGTATAATACACTAGGACTTATATGAGCTATATAGACACTATAACGTATAATACACTAGGACTTATATGAGCTATATAGACACTATGACGTATAATACACTAGGACTTATATGAGCTATATAGACACTATGACGTATAATACACTAGGACTTATATGAGCTATATAGACACTATGACGTATATGAGCTATATAGACACTATGACGTATATGAGCTATATAGACACTATGACGTATATGAGCTATATAGACACTATGACGTATATGAGCTATATAGACACTATGACGTATATGAGCTATATAGACACTATGACGTATAATACACATGGACTTATATGAAATGCGTAAACATACGTTGAAGTTTGTCTTAAAAGTCAAAATAATTCGTTTACAAAATAAAAGTTGAGCAATAAATCAGACGAATTTCCATTGTATTGGTGTTAGTTGAAAAACACACACATTTTTCGTATTTACTTATCTCGTTCCATTATTCGATATATCGAGGGCTCAGTGCAAGACTATAAGAATCTTTCATGGGTATCCGGTGAAGATAGGGAATTCCAACCCGAGGTATAAGTGTTTTTATCGGAACCGAGGCTCTGCGGAGGTTCCGATTAAAACACTTATACAGAG
The DNA here is from genome assembly GCA_037043455.1 of Cyrtodaria siliqua. Lineage (NCBI taxonomy): Eukaryota > Metazoa > Mollusca > Bivalvia > Adapedonta > Hiatellidae > Cyrtodaria > Cyrtodaria siliqua. Next base: position 24,054 of record JAWPHD010001678.1, read on the forward strand.
GGTTGTAATTCCCTCTCTGAACCCAATACCCATGATAGATTCTTTTTCTTGCATATCAGAGACATGCAGACGTTTTGCATGTTTTCCTGCATACCGTATGTTTGTGCGCGCGTGAATTTTATCTCGACGATAGGGTGAGATGGAAATTTCTTGCATACCGGATAAGGATATCCGTCATTTTACCGGGGCTAGATATTTCCATCTCACCCTAGGGTCGAGATAAAATTCACGCGCGCCAACATCCGGTATGCAGGAACTCATATGTTAGTAGCTAACGGCGTCAATGCACAACATGTCTCTGATATGCAAGAAAAATAATCTATCATGGGTATTCGGTTCAGATAGGGAATTCTAACCCTCGCTATAAGTGTTTTAATCAGAGCCTCGGTTCCGATAAAAACACTTATATCTCGGGTTGGAATTCCCTATCTTCACCGGATACCCATGAAATATTCTTATAATCTAGCCCCGGTAAAATGATGGATATCCTTGTCCGGTATGCAAGAATTCCATTTATTATATACTTCCCAGTGAAATAGTGGATTGTATGGTTAGAATAAACCTTATATTATCTTTGTTTATATTTTCACAGTGAGAATATAAGAACTTATATTCTCACTGCCGGAAAAAATGGAACTACTTTTTTCTACATTTGCTGATAACAGTCATAATTCGTGTCAAATTTTAGAACTATATTCTATGCACACTAAATATATGTAAACCGCCTCACGCGCTGGCGTTACTATATTTATCCGCGAATACGTTAAAGAGGAACTGTCGAAACGAAACGTATTTTCTATTTGAAAAAGTTTGGTAGTGTTGCACGATAAAAAGTATATAATAAATAGAATATTTGTTGGTTTGTCGTAAAGCACGAGTGAAAATATAAGTTTTTTCACTTCGAGATGAAAATAAATCCTATATTCACTCCAAACCAACAAATATCTTCTACAGTATAGCTTTACCGGATACCCATGAAAGATTATAAGAATCCATCATGAGTATCCATGTGAGATAGGGAAATCTCACCCGAGGGTCAGAATTGTAACCAGGGACGAGGCTCTGCCGAGTGCCTGGTTGCAAATCTGATCCCGAGGGTGAGATTTCCCTATCTCACATGGATCACTCATGATGGATTATTTTTCTCCCATTATGTGTTTATTAACGGCATAAAATCAATGACTTTGCTGATTTAACGCCAGAATAAGGCGACGTCGACGTAACGTCATGACGTCATAAGTCACATGTCATGTAAGATAGAGTTTTCTTGCATACCGGACAAGGAAATCCGTCATTTTACCGGGGCTAGATATTTCCATCTCACCATTGGGTCGAGATAAAATCCACGCGCAACAATAATGACGTCAATAACGTGAACAGATGCATGACGTCATTGTGCAAAAAAACCCATTAAAATGTTAGTTATTGGTGACGTCGATGCACAAAATGTCATTGATATGCAAGAAAAAGAATCCACCATGAGTTTATCCATGTGAGATAGGTAAATCTCACCCTCGGGATCAGAATTGCAACCAGAAACTCGGCAGAGCCTCGTCCCTGGTTACAATTCTGACCCTCGGGTGAGATTTACCTATCTCACATGGATACTCATGATGGATACTTATAATCTCACATGAGCAGAAATGGGAGAATCTTATAATCTTCTTCTTTATTCATATGTAGTTACAATTGTCTTGCGCTGACCCCTCGATATAACAATTCTGCTACAATGTATTATCAAATCAGTTCTATTATACCAAGCTCACCAAAGAAAAGTATATGGGGAAAAACTATTAGTGTTTAATATGTATCAATCGGCCTATTAGTAAAACTGAGATGTTGTATTTGAATTAAAGAGACTGGAGACAATTTGTTGGGAGTATGGGTGTCAATTCAAATATCAAACACGATAAAATCATCATAATGCATTTCAGTTGCGTAATTATTCACTGATGGCGGGAGGTGTACAGTACTGGTTCTACCCATGAAAAGTGGGTGGTCTGCCTCCCCCTCAAAATATCGACCGTCATATATAACCTTGCATGTGTTGAAAATGACGTAAAACACAATACAAACAAACATCCTTATTCACTGTTAATGTTCACTAAATCAGTCTCCGTCATCCGTTCGTTCACATAAGTTAGTTTGGTTTGAAAAACTCGACTACTCGGCTAGTTTCTGTTGTATAAATCATAAATATCAATGCATCGATGGTTGAAGTCTGTAATAAATCATTGTCTTGTGATCGAAGTACGTTTGTGTTGAATAATGATTTGATTTAAACATATTGTATTGCCATATATGTACAAGTACAAATAGGGTCGGGCCACAAGTGCTACACACATTAGTTACGGCCCTTCCCTATAATGGAGTTTTAACAAATATAATGAATGGTTATTGCAACATATTAACACGTATCAATAAGCTGGATTAGCTACAACATGTAAGTAGCAGGCCACCTTAAGATAATAAGGTGATACATATAAGTAGAAAAGAGAAATAAAGAATAAAGGAGAAGTAGAAATGAAGGAATAAATTAAAATTACTGAATTATCGTGCAGATGTTCTTTTTTTACCGGTATTTGGATTGACACCAATATCCCTTCCAAGTCGCGAGGGGCGTCCGTGGTCGAGTGATGAGAGTCTTTGACTTGAAATCACTTGTCCCTCACTGTTGTAGGTTCGATCCCTCCGAGGCCTAGGAATATTGATGTGAGGTAGCTATCCAGCTGGCTTGCGGAACGTCGGTGGCTATACCCAGGTGCCCGCCCGTGCACGGAAATTGCCCGGAGGGTCACCTGGGGTCTTCCTCCACCAGTGCAAGCTGGAAGGTCGCCTTATGACCATAGCTGTTGGTGCGACTATAATTCCAATTCAGTTCAATTATTCCCCATCACCTCTTGTCGCTTTAAAGTAATCGTAACCGTAACCTAAAATTCGTAACCCAAGGATCACGGTCATTGGTGATATGTTTAAAGGGACACATGGCAATCTTGAAGTTATTATCAAGCATTAAAACCAACTTCTCGAATTATTAATCCAGTATCATTTTGCCTTTAAATCTGCTTGCTTTTATTTAAATACAATTTTGAGTTTTCAACTTTTCTTTGTTATTCTACCACAGGTTTGAATATATTATTGGTGAAATGTAATCAAGAGTTAGTAGTATGCAAACACAATTTGCTTTATCACTATTCTTATTATTAATATTTATGATTGAACAATGCAATTTATGTAGAAAAACTAACGGCACGCCGCGAGTTTTTAAAAATCAAGATTGCCATGTGTCTCTTTAAAGTTATATAAACTATATTTATATTTATAGACGTTCTGTACTGCTGAACTTGCAACTAGCAGCCTCGTTTTTGTCCAAACGATAGTGGAGAATGCTTTTATAAGGAATGAAATTCACAACAGAAACGCGGCAGGACCAGGTATGTATGTCTATAATACGAACATAATCATGTCGCCTGCGTAGCATGGCAGACATAAGGCGATTTTTACAGCGGCGAACGATAGTGTGAACGTCAACAAATACTGAAAATGTGATCCTTTGTTCATGTGTATTGCTTTTCCGTCGCGGACGTAATACGCACGCACACACGCACACATATATATATACATACCAAAATGGATCTTCATTTCAGGCGGTAATGATATAAATGGGGATTACTGGATTGGCATAACAGACTCGGTCACGGATGGAACCTTTGTACGGATCACAACCGGAGAGCCTGCTCCATTTTTTGCTTGGAAGGATGGCGATCCTAACAGTCAAGGCGAATGCGTAGAATACAGACGGCCTACAAAACCGACTGGTTACACTTGGAATGATATAGGCTGTAGCAACCTCAACTATCCGCTTTGTGAGGTTGAACTGTGTAGTTTATAAATACCATTCACTTGAACGATGTACGGAAGCTGTATCTAAATTAATAATAAAAACCATCCACTGTACCGATGTACGGAAGTTGTGTCTAAATTAATAATAATTACCATCCACTGTACCGATGTACGGAAGCTGTGTCTAAATTAATAATACATACCATCCACTGTATCGATCTACGGAAGCTGTGTCTAAGTTAATAATAAATAGCATCTACTGTACCGATGTACGGAAGCTGTGTCTAAGTTAATAAAAAAATAACACCCAAAGTAACGATGTACGGCAGCCGTGACTAAGTTAATAACAAAAATACCACCCACTGTACCGATGTACGGAAGCTGTATCTAAGTTAATAAAAAAAATACCATCCACTGTATCGATCTACGAAAGCTGTGTCTAAGTTAATAATAAATACCATCCTTGTAACGATGTACGGAAGTTGTGTCTAAGTTAATAATACATACCATCCGCTGTATCGATGTACGGAAGTTGTGTCTAATAATAAATACCATCCACTGTATCGATGTACAGAAACTGTGTCTAAGTTAATAATAAATACCATCCACTGTACCGATGTACGGAAGTTGTGTCTAAGTTAATAATAAATACCATCCAAGGTATCGATATAAGGAAGCTGTGTCTAAGTTAATAATAAATACCATCCACTTTATCAATGTACGAAAGTTGTTTCTAAATTAATAATACATACCATCCACTGTATCGATGTTCGGAAGCTGTGTCTAAATTAATAATAAACACCATCCACTGTACAGATGTACGGAAGCTGTGTCTAAGTTAATGAAACATACCATCCACTGTACCGATGTACGGAAGCTGTGTCTAAGTTAATAATAAATAGCATCTACTGTACCGATGTACGGAAGCTGTGTCTAAGTTAATTATAAATAACATCTACTGTACGGAAGCTGTGTTTAAATTAATAATATATCACTAATGGATTATCGAAAATATTGAATGGGGTTATTCCACTCCCACACCGTATGTTATGTGGTAAACGTATGTTTTAAACTGAACTGTTCAGTGGTTATATTCGTATACAGATTCAATGATAAATTACAATATTCTTAAGTTACACTAATCTATAAATACACTATATTATCACTTTTCGATAGTTGTGTGAGTTCTTTTATTTTCCTCTGAAAGTTGACAACACTTTTGTTCACGATTTGCATCGTTCAGTTGATAATGGAGAAATAATAACGTTTATAATAACATAATTTAATAAAATAACATCATCACATATGCTGGCTTGTGTTTTTAGTATTATCCAAACTGAACTTCGTCCTAATTAGGTATAAGCCCAAAATATGCATATGCATGCATATGTTAGGATTCATTATATTAATTGGCATATAACGCGAGTTAATAATACTGGTATTACTTCAGTTAATTATGAAGCATAGTGGCTTTTTTTTAATTAGGAGGAAAGATTCAATAATAAGCAACGTTTATGACGAGAGTGATGATTTCCATTTTGACATTGGTTATTATGCCTACTTAGACTAAGATGTTCTCCGAGCAACATTTTGTGGGGTATATGTTTCTCTTTTCTTATTGTATAGAGCTTGTAGTCGTGTTGAGGACTTAACATTCAAAACCTTTATATAAATAAATAGCTAAATCATCAGGGATACCGTTACTATAACAATTCGAAAAACCTTTGCAAAATCTTATTATCTTATTATCGTAAATCTGATCTGCTTTTAAAATGTAAAAGTAAGAAATCTTCTGAGACAATGAATATCACAACCTGACTGCTATGGTGACGTGAGTTACACATTTCGTAATGACACTTACAGAAAAACTTTATTAAACTTGTGCAACGCGCTGCATGTTTAGGAGTCGACCCATTTACAGTTTACCACTATGCTTTCCTCTTTGATTGTGCGATGACCGGACAGAGTGTGGACCCTATAATGACGGCTACCTAATTCATAACAGAGCGGTAAAGTTTGATGTTTTTTAAACCAATCTTGTATTATGCCCTTAATGGTTTGTTTTCTCGTTTCTCTGGCATCTGCAAAGTCATTGAGTACTTGCTTTGTGGTTTTCTAGGCATTTGTATTTATATTCATATATACATGATCATCTTTGTGTTCTACTTATATTGCCTATTAATGCTACTTAGTTTGTTTAAGAAATAGAACATCGTTTACCGTGAATTATCGTTTAATATATCACGGTATGGAGTTCAATATTGTAAACAATAATTTCACGAGCCCGAAGGGCAAGTAAAATTATTGTTTACAATTGAACGACAAACCGTGATATATTATAGATAATTCACCGTAAACGATGTTCTTTTTCTACTCTAATACCCCTAAACTGTGAAAATAACGCAACAAACATCTGAAATATTTCTCCTAACGTTGCATACGTTACAATGCGCAATGCGCAATGCTTATTCTCCTAACGTTGCAAATATTACAGTGATATATCGTTCAATATAAACTAGGCTATATAGTGCGGGTGTATTAGAATATCGGATATATCATCTCGATGAATTCTTTATCTACACTGTATCGTTTTATTGTGATGGAAATATGGTCAAAGTGTGGTTTGGTGTACCCTAGAACCTGGTTTAAAAAACCCAGCGGCTTTTCTGCCACTGGCCGTTCCAAGGCGGTAGCCTTATTGTTAACACTTTTATGTTTGTGACTTCATATATCTTCATATATCTTGCTTTTTATTCATCCTGGTAATTGTTGTTTGTTACTCTGCGTGTTGTTGGTTGACTGTGGTCCTTGCATGCTATAAAGAAATATAAAAAGATCGGACAGGGAAAGTAGCATTCAAGGAGGACAGTCAACCACAAAACACAGAAACAAACACGCAAACAGACAAACAAGAAGGCAAAATAAATAATAAATGCAAACGACATCACAAACACAAAAGGGTTGACAATAGGGCTACCGCCTTGGAACGGTCAGTGACAAAGTAGGCCACTGGGGGTTCTAGGGTGCACCAAACCTCACACTTACCCTACTGTCATCCCATTAAAACAGGATAGTGTAAATAAAGAAATCCCCGCCATGATCTAATCTCTAACCAACAAGGCAGCATCAATAGGCAATATAAGTAAAACACAAATATGCTCGTGTAAATATAATACAAAAAAAACAATAGCCTAAAAAGCCACATTGAAGGTACTCAATGACTTGGCAGAAGCCAGAACAACAAGATATTCCTTTTCGACTTTCATATCGACTTTTATGGTTAGGTTATTTACACACGTCGTAAGATCCTTGGTCATGATCACGTGCAATCGATCTTTATCAAAGTGGGTTAGACAATTTATCAAAAAGGTTGTGTGAAGTTTTTATTTTCATTACATAATTTATGACCATAATTATAATGAGGTATGGAACTACTGTTTATAGGCAAAGTGTTGGTATCCCAGTGGTACTAACTGTAACCATCTTGTCGCAGATGTGTTTTTGTATTGTATTAAGGATATTTCATGTTGTTTCTTTCACCAGCTACTCGGGCATATATCATTGAAGCCTTTAATAACATCTCTGGGTATCTGGATGATTAAATGAATATTGCCAACTATTTCCTTTATACTATGGTTAATACTATAGATAGTATACACAAATAAATTCACCTAATATTTCTAGCTAATATTTCTGATAGTGTCGCTTCTTTTCAATTTTGATATTGATAATTATCCTTACTTAGACGAGGATGTTCCCTGAGCAACATCTTGTGGGGTATATGTTTTAGAAAAGAAAATCTGTCTCAAGCGTGTAGTCGTATCGAGGACTTTAACATTCGTAACCTTTATATAACTGAAAAGCTACACCATCCGGCTACCTAACCATAAAACTTCGAAAGACATTATCGTTAGCCTGGCCTACTTTTTCATTATTATAAAAGTAATTTAAAGATGAACATTGTCCTAAATCAACAAATCCGCTGTTGATATGTTCTTAATTATTAAATACCATTATAAACACGATGTTTACTATGCTATTCATGTATATTTAGTGAAAATATGTTTTTAAAGATAAAAAGCGAAAAGGCGAACAGCCATTGCAAGAAAATCGCTAAAAGTCTAAGGGGGAAAACTCTTCCTCGTATAACCGGAAGTGACGTCATTGGGAACAAAAAAGCCATCAGTACATAGGGAAAGCACGCAAACACAGTATATAGTGTATACAAGCAAAGTTTTACGCAAGCGTAAAATAGCTGCCGAGAGGAAATAGCATATATCTGGGTAGAAAAACTCAATGAAACTGTTCATTGCTACCTTACCATTACATGTGCAATTATGAAAACCATATAGGCAGCGAACAAGCAAGGTTTTACGCAAGCGTAAAATGGCTGCCGAGAGAAAATAGCATTATATGTGGGTAGGAACTGGGAACAAAGTTTAACATTATAACATATCAAATCACGTGTGTTAAACAATATTGAAAACAATCTTTTTGTCACGAAGACGTAAACATGCCACGACCGTTTTTTCTTACCAAACACTTTCTTCCCAATTTTTACCACCAGTTCTTCCTACCAAAATTTTTGAATCAAGGTGGACGACCTCGCTTCGTTCTGGTCAAATCCTTGACATGTGTTACATATTCATTAAATATTCACCTTTGTAGCACGACATGCTAGAATAACACATCAGCACAGAAATACAAGTGTTCACATGTAAGGGATGCGTGAGCGTTAGCTTGTATCACAGCACAGATAAACTGTTCACTGCTGCCATGTGTAATTATAAGATTGCGTTATCAAAGTAAAACTCTCAACGAAACTATTCATTGCTACCCTACCTGTGCAATGAGTCGCTGCAAAAATCTCAACGAAACTATTCATTGCTACCTTACCTTTGCAATTATGAAAACAATATAAGAGTCGCTGCCGTTCCGGCAGCGAATAAACCCATCGACTAGTGTATAACACGGCGGTATTTACGAGAATACCGCATTATAAATGGGTATTATTCCATAAAAAGATATTATTCCTTTGCACTTATTCCATTCCAATACCTTCGGTTTCATTATGCTCCGTAAAAAATCCCGAACGTGAAGATCCCAAAAATATTGCCGCATTCTACACTTCAGTAGACTGCTCTACGAAAACGTCATTTGAGGCAATAAAACGGCAAGCCTTGAACATTGAAAAATATGTGTTTATACCATTCAAGTTGTTTAGACGGGTTCCCTAGGAATTGAAGTTTTAATGCATGATTATAGTCGGCTACATGATTCACAGTCTGTTAACCATAGACACATTATAAACCCATATATGAAAATGTCGGAATTAAACAGTTTTTATCGAAATTCTGACAGTAAGTCACCGGCAACACCGCATATCTTGGTACATATACACTACTCAACTTTTATAATCGGTAATCAAGGTTTTTTGAAAATAACACAAATACTAAAAGCTGGAAATCATCGATACACATACCAATATTTTATTAAGTTTATTAACAATGTAATCTGAAATCATTTTTTTCTTCAAATTACATTGTTGATAAACTCAATAAAATATTGGTATGTGTTTCGGTGATTTCCAGTTTTTAGTATTCGGGTTATTTTCAAAATCCCGGGTGACCGACTATAAAAGTTGAGTAGTTTACACTAAGCGCGAAATGCTGTATATTCCAAATGCATAGACATGGTCTGTAGGACCATAATTTTCCCAGATCACATTTTTCACACACTTGTGAAGAATAAGATCCTATTCTTCACATTTTCAAATGTGACATATGTGTTTGTCCAAAAAGGGGGTTAACAAGAAAATCACATTTTCACAGATTCTGTCCGTGCCTGTCAGTGTATTTATGGCATCACCATCATCCTCGTCTTTTTCTTCATCATCATCATCATCATCATCATCATCATCATCATCATCATCATCATCATCATCATCATCATCATCATCATCATCATCATCATCATCATCATCAAGTTTCATGAAAATCATACAAGCAAGTGGTTTAGGAGATATGGATCGGAGACGAAATCCTGGGCTCGAATCTTTGACCTGCAACCGCAACCTTTAACTTGAGCTTACTCACCTGTAACTTGGGTTCTGCAAGTCGCCTCGATGAGGTGAAGATTTGCACCTAGTTTCATGAAAATTCTTCAAAGGGTTTAGGAGCGGACACGAAATATTAGCCAAATCCTGGGCTAGGATATTTGACCTTCAACCGGGACCGTGACCTTGAGCCGACGCACCTGGAACATGGGTTCTGCACGTTTTCTCGATAATAATAATTGTCTATATTTATAGAGGATAACATGTTTTGCCTACGACCATTCTTACACATGGTGCTCTTGAGTATGGAATGAGACCCGTATTCATTGATTATGGATTTTGGCTCCTACAACAGGGATTTTGGTCTCTGTTATAGTGATAATTGTTTGATATACATGTATATAATAATTATGTCCTTTGTTTCCGACCAGTTTTATCATGGACGTGTTCCGAGTGGGGTTCAAACGTACGACCCTCCGATCGCAAGTCCAATGCGCTAACCGCTCGGCCACGCCGCGATTAGATGATGGACATACATGCCCGAGTTTCATGAAAATCTTTTCAGGGATTTAGGAGATATGGAGCGGACACGAAATATAATCAAATGTCTTTTAACATCAATGTGTGACCTTGACATTGACCCGAGGCGGTCGAAGCATGCGCTCTGAACATCGCCTTCATATGTAAATAATTGTGCCAAGTTATTTTAAAATTCCTCATTTCATTACAATTCTACAGCCCACACACGAAATGCTAACACACGGACATGTACCATACCATAGTGAACATAAATTACAATTTAGTTTGGCACTAGCCGGGATCGAACCCGCACCGCTACGGCGACAGCGCCTAGCAACAACAAATTCGACCACGCTACCAACTGCGCAACCGCAACAACTCCCAAAAAGGTTTCGCAAGTTAATATACGTTAACCCTTTTTGATGGATCAGTTTCTATGGAAACGAACCTAATAGCATACGACTTACGGTAAATACATTTCGGAGTTCATAACCAAGCAATATGTGAAAAATGCGATTCAGATGTAAAAATGCACATTTTTAGTAAAATTGCACATTAATATTGAAATGTGAAGAATGCGATTTCATGTCACATCAAAAACCTTCATCGCTCACAAATTTCACAGAAAATGTGAAATATGTGACTGTGTTGTGTGAAAAATGAGATCCCATTCTACACATCTTTGACGAATAGGATCCTATTCTTCACACGTGTGAAAAATGTGATCTGGGAAAATTATGGTCCTACAATGGTCTAATACTTGTACATTATTACGAGCGTCAGATAATAAGGACTTTACTTTTGCCGAAAAGTAGACATTGAACAAATATATTTAGTACGTGTTTATTTTTCACATAATTGATAAAAAAATAAATAAAAAAATAACAACAACATAAATAAATGACACAGCATCTAATTTATATAGTACCAGGGAGTATATATATGCCATAAGTGCCTGCCACCTGGTGACCAAAACACTCGAGGATGGCACGTATTAGATTTAGATTTGCAGTATGACACCCTCTCCACGTGCCCCCAACTAACAATATACCACACACCGACTAATTAACTATTGCGGTGCCCTATTGAATTGAATTGAATTGGATTTTATAGTCACACCAACAGCTAAGGTCATATGGCGACTTTCCAGCTTCCATTGGTGGAGGAAGACCCCAGGTGCCCCTCTGAGCAATTTTCGTGCACGGGCGGGCACCTGGGTAGAACCACCGACGTTCCGCAAGCCAGCTGGATATTGCCCTATTGAAGTACAGCCTAATGTCGGTATATGACAAAAGCAAGCACCATTTAGGGGGAAAAAATCCGTGATAGGTGTAATACCGCCGCGGAGAGCCGCGTACTGCACAAGACGGATAAAACTAGTTTATCGCGCACAAAGAGATACACATATTACGGTCTAAATAATATAGTCAAATGTATTATTAGCACCATATTATTCATTATGTACATGTAGAGATCGAAACAATAGACCCAACAAATCAAATTTACCTATTGCATGAGCTTGGAACTGTTATTGTTTTGCCATAAAACAGTACTGGACTAATATTATAGCTAGTAACATTATCAATTTTCTGCCTTGTATTTTGTCATATTTTTAAAATCCAGAGTCCGATATATGTAGACGGACGGCGATATACAAATAGATATAGATAACACTATTGGCAGAAGAGGGTATATAGTTAAAAAAAATTAAACCTACAAAATATATATTGAAACAAAGACACAGTGCTTCTTTCACCGGATTCATTTCAATTTATATGCTGAACATTTTTTAGCAATATTTTGAAAAAGATGGCTGCATTATATTAGCGCCGTCAGCTCTTGACTGATTCACGTAAAGACACATGCTTCTAATTCAACAGCTAAACAATCACGGTGTTTATAAAGATCTAAGAATATATACCTTTCTACAATATATATATATGTATTATGGGGGTTCTGGACCACAACCAAATCACCCCAAATAATCTAAAATCACCACACAAAATTTTTCAGTTTACTGAAAATTAAGTCAATTAAACTGGTTATTTAGCATGTCCCAGGCGCTAAATAACCCAAGATTTTAAGATTGAATTGTGAAAATGTTTTAAATTTAGATGTTTAAATTTTATTGTAAAATAGAGGTTAAACATCAAAACTTATGTTAACAAACCTTTTTTAAAATAGGGGTAGTGAAGAACACAAGTTTAAATTTTTTAGGTTTTGAGCTTTGTGTAGTAGGTAAGGTTACGTGATTATTGTCATGTCAGAGTAAGGTTACGTGATTATTGTCACATGTATTAGCTCATGTGATAAGCATCTATTTATATCAACCAATCGGTGAAGATCATGTGATAAGTGTCTATTTATATCAACCAATCGGTGAAGATCATGTGATAAGTGTCTATTTATATCAACCAATCGGTAAAGTTTTTGGTTTTTCTGACGGGTATAAAAGGCGGTGAAAACTACGGATTAGTATTAGGTAGCGCCGTGGTGTAATGGTTAGCATTGCGGCTTAGTAACCCAGGGATCGCGCGTTCAATCCCAGCCACGACCGAATTTGGGTTAATTATCGAAATATTTCAAAAGTGTTTCCTACCTTACCAGTCCTTCGGATGAGACTTTAAACCTAGGTCTGCTCGCTAAAATGCTTAGTGCAATACAGCGAGGATAAATAAACGCTTATAGGTAGGATTAGTATTACTTTCACACGGTGACATACCCTATGGGAATAGAGACCTGAAAAAGTAAGGATAAAACTAGGATTATTTTTTCATGAAAGGTAAGTCCATTTTAAATTTGTATTTATTTTTATATTTTTAGAAGGTTTTAGGTTGAATACAAAGGTGGTGGATCGTACTCATACACATTACTAAAACAATTTATTACACACTTTTTAGACTTTTTTGTAATGTTGCCATTGCTTCCTTTCTTCCCTGCTCTACTAGTTCTTTTTTTTTAGCTTCACTTATTTTAGCCTTTTTTTGTTTTGTGTCTTCTTTTAAACTATAATATTTATCTAACTCATCTAAAATCATCTTAAACTCTTGATCAGATATTTGTGCATCACTCAACGCTTTTGATATTAACTGCTTTATGCTATTTAACTTAGCCTCTGCCAAAGTTTTTATTTCATGATGTTTTTGAGCTTTTACATTAAGCTTGCGTCTGATAAAATTAACACAAACACCTGTAGCTCCGCATATTATTGCTGCTATTTCCAAAGGTAACAAAACTGGAATAGCAAATCCAATCCCAGCCATAATAACACCTGCAGATATCAAGGTAGTGTCAATTCCATCTGTAATATTAATACCACGTTTATATTTTTTATAAAGTGACTGACGTATATCTAGTTCTGTAATTAACTTTTTTTCAATTTCTGAAATCTTTTGTAATCTATAATTTTGTCCGTCTTCCACTGGCAAATCAGGATATATACTTGGTGCCGTTGGTTGCTTCGGCATTTTTTATTAATAAATAAAAAATTAAATTAATTCAATTAATAATGATGCCACCGTATTTACAGCTGTAGCAACCGGACAGGATTTTAAGCAACGTGATTTGGTTAAGTTTTCAATCTTTGTTACTTTTAAGACTTCTTATGGTAATATTAACCAGGTGGATGGGGGTAAGAGTTCCAAAAAACCTATAATTGTTGTTACGAGCACTGCGGTATAAATATAAATATAATAACAGATAATGTTGACCACTTGTAGTCTTCAAAGATATCCCATTTCCTAACACACTTGTAAACATAATCCCATACTTCCTCTAGCGCTACAGGTTCATACTCTACTGGTATTGGTATATATTCCTTTGGCTCCGATTCCATGTCTGGTTCTTGTTCTTCCATTTTTTTCATTATATAATTATAACATTATATTTTTTATAAAAAAAAAAATAGTCCAAAGACTAAATTTTTAATATTAAATTATTAAACACATCTTTTAAGGGCAAGCTCTCAATACCCAGTACACTAATTATCATACTGTTATACAATTTTGTATATAATATATTTTTTGTTGATACAAAAATCAAGCCAGCTCGTAGAATTAAATTAAATTAATTCAATTAATAATGATGCCACCGTATTTACAGCTGTAGCGTTGGCAATCTTGCATACAAAGTTAACAAGAGAACCAGCACCAATTTCTAAAGGTTTATCAAAGTTATCATGATTGCGTGGAATGATGTGAAGCGTTATACCATAATTTGGTTGTTCAACACCATTGACAGAAACTATTACAGTTACATCACCAACTAATCGTTCACATGCTAAACCTTTTCCCATAATTCGTCCACGGCGTGTCATTACATGCCCCACATTTTTTTCTGCTCCACCATTACCAAATGAGAGTATTCTATTTGACACAAGTGGGCCCTTAGCCTCTGCAAATATTGTTATAATTCCATATTTAAGATTATCAACTCTATTTCTTAAATGATTAAACTGGTCAACAAAAGGCACAACTCGCCTATATAAATTTTAAACATCATTTATCAAAGCCTCTAAGTCTTCTGTTTTTTTAGGTCTTGTTGGTCCATATATACTCATTTTTTTTTTTATAAAAATATATTTTTTAAATAATTTCTAAAACACAACTCATAGGCAAACCGTGATTATTTATTTTGTCGCCATGCTTATTTCTGATTTCTATTTTCAATTCAGTAATTGCACCATTCATAAGACAGTGATATTCAGGATAAAAACTTGTATATACTATATCTCCAAACTGCTTATTTACTACAGGTACAACACCTATAATAGTGCTTGGCTTACCATTGAAATAATTACTACTTGTATTAACTTGTTCCAGATGAACATATAGCTGTTATAAGGACCTAAATGAATTGGGTAATCTCCCATATTAGTACCTGTCAACCATTTTCTGTCCTTGAATCCCAGCATATATGAAAGACCGGTTGACATTCGTGTCTCTATTGGCGTATGTATAATGGCTGTACCAATTTGGACAATATTGTCCAGAATAATCTTTTCATTTAGCAATTTAAAATCTTCTACCAAGTCTTGAAAGTTATAGAGTCCATCTGGTAAATGTTTTATTTTAGCTGGGTTTCTTGTCTTTATGGTTTCATTAATAATATTATACCAACCGATAGTGTATGTAAAACTTTTTAATCCGACGCGCCTAGTTCCATTTCTATTATCGATATACTGTTGTAAATTAATAGAGTTGTCTATGTTTGAAATTGTACGAAACATTTTTTTTAATATATATATATAAAAATACAAAAAAAAAATGATTGCTAAAGAATTCAAATATAACCCGGATGCTCACTATTCAAATACTTTTAGCAAGAAAGTGATAGATATAATAAATCAAAACATTACATCAGACGGTAAAGACTTTAAAGCATCATTTTCAAATGTCTTTGGAAAATACAAACTTCCATACGCCAAATCAGATGCTATAGTTCAACGCTGGGGAACAGATTGGATGTTATTTTGGCAGAATCAGTTAAACTTTGCTATTTGGTGTGCGACAACTGGATGTGGCATTGATTTCACAATCATCTAAAAGCTGATACTTTGGTTGGTTCGTTATTTCGATTTCATGCCTATTACCAAGTCAGAAGAATATTATTTGAGATGAGTGTAGCAATGCCGCAAGACTCAAATTGGAATGCATTTAATAACACATATAACCGAAACGCATACGAGAGAATATGTAAGGAGTTTAACGTTGACCTAAATTCAGACTGGAGACAGAAACAAAGCTATAATAATGGTCTAGGAACAATTTACAATTACTGGACACATATTGGTTATCATCCTTTGGTAAATACTGTATACGACAACAAAACGATGAGTTTTACAGTCTATGAGAGTGATAAAACATATCACATTGATTACATTGCACAAGGATCTGAGGCTGACAACAGCTGGTCTACTTTTATACTAGATAGTTCATCTGGATTTACAAGAGCAGGAGTAGAAAGAACCAATGACAGCATAAGAACATACTGCTGGGCAATTCTTGGTTCACAATCACAAACAAGAACTGATATACTTGGAACTGGAACGGCATTTGATGCACAGAAACAATTTTTAGCAAATGTAGAGGACGCAATAAATAGTCCCATCGACTTGCCCAGTCAAATTTCAAGATATGAAAACACCCTAAAATATGCAAGAAGTAAAGTAAATTTTGTTTATGGAAGTGGATTGTACATGTCTCCGAGTGACATGGAATTAAGAATTGGAATAATACAAGACTACAATAATGAAATTGTAATAGCAACCGATGCACAAGCATTAGGATTGAATAATGATGTAAATGTAAAACCAGTGCCACCAAAAATAATTCAACCTTTTCAAGGCACCACAACAAAGAAATTTTTACCGGAATATTCTGACTTTGATAAATCATCGATACATAAAACTGTGGAACATAACCCACCAGAAATACAAAAAATAGCGATTGAACACGAAGAAAACAAAACAACTATAATTGTTGGTACTATAGTAATAGGTCTTGCTGCATTACTTATCCACGAGATTTACTAAACCACTCTTTGGCTGCCACATACAACAACCCGGAAACAAACACAAGCAAAGCCCATAGATTGTTACCAAGCCAATTAATAACATTACCTGTTGCAGATAAAAGCCATGATACTATTGCACCAATAACTCCTGGAAGTGCTGCAGCAGCTTTACCAGCTAGGTTGGCAAAGAGCTTACCAAGATTACTTAGCTGTTTTTTTTATCCAGTCCTTGACACTTGATGGATCAGGTTTTGGAGTCGGAACAGGTGCAGTCCCTCCTCCTGTTGTAGGAATAATGGCATCAACTAATACCCCAATAATCATACCAAAGGCAGTTAAAATACTAACAATAGTAATACCTTGCTCCCTAAACAAGGTTTTGATCCTCTCACCCAATGCTGTGTCTTTTTTTAACACCTTATTTATAGTTTCTTTTATCCTGTTTATTTGACTGCGTAATGCTTCTTTGTTTTCACTCGCCGCTTCAAGTCGTGAACTTCTTTCATCTTCTAAGTTTTTTATTCTATCACGTATGCGCTCTTGTTGAAACTCATCCTCCTGCCCGGGGGTGCTAACCGGTTCTAATTTTTGTTTTTCTTTTGTTATATCTTTATCAAGCTCAGTGAGCTTTGAGAGATTATTAGTAAGTTCTCCACGAAAGCTTTGCAATACCTTATCTAAACCTCGTATCTCTCGAAGTGTTAGACTTTTTGGTTGAACAGCAGTTTTAGGATGAGTTTCATCTATTGTATTACTCAAATCACTCTCAATTATATTTACAGCATCTACTGTATTTTGTACATCTTCAGTTGTTGAAAACGTTTGCATTGGTATATTTTCTCCTTTTTTGCGAGGGTATTTTTTGTTTTTAATAAGGTTGCAAAGTCTGCCCTACCCTGAGCAACTCTTTCATGTGGAACTAAATAATCATACATTTTTAAAGTGTTTTTCACAAAGTTAATACCATGTTTTTTAACTAAAGTGTCCAGCGCATAAAATTTGACTTCACTATTTCCCCTATGATAAGTAAGTTGAACATCATCTGTTCCCAACTGAACTGCATATAACATTGTTCTACCGTTTTTGTCCTTATCCATTTTGAATTTTTTATAATCAATTTCGCTGATATCCTCTTCAAATTCTTTATAAAATTCATCTACTAACCACCGTTTATGTTTAAGCTGTTCTTCTGTTTTATCTTCTCCTTGAAGCTGATCAATATAGTTATTTTCATTTACAATTTGTCTCTGGAATTCTGGGTCAGGTTGTATAATTTCGTCTTCAAGTAATTTATCCAAGTCTTCTTCAGTCATATCAAGTGCTTTATCGAACGCAGGATCTTCAAATCCTCCTTCAGCCATTGTTTATTTTATTTAATTTTAAAAAATATATTTAAAAAATAAAAACAATGTCGGCTTACGGAAACAAATTCAGCCCTCATAGAAAACTAAGAGAACCTCATGGTGCCAAAGGCATCCGCACAAGTGTAGTAATAACTAATAATCCCTCAACAATAGACCAAAACCAGCAACTGCTTGTAAGATTTCCCAATCTAAGTACTAATGATGTGATAGTTCCACGTACTGCTCGTCTTGCCTTTGAAATAGAACTTAAAAGCAGAACAGACGCCAACGCTACTCTATTTCAAAATCTGGGTAGAACAATTGTAAAAAAAAATGACAATAAGAATAAGTGGCAATGAAGTCATGTCAATAGATAACAGTGATATATATCATTGTTATGTAGATTTATGGAAAAGCCCTACCGAAAGATAAACATAGCTTACCAAGGTATTGGTAAAGCAAACATGCTAAAACATAGAGTTAGCGCGGGAGATGCTTCCTCAGACACCGGAGATGAAGCTATAGCAGCAGCTTATGGAAATAGATTTTGTATTCCACTGGACTTTGAAATGTTAGAAAGTCATATGCCATTTTATCAAGCGGGGCTTGGTGATAGGTTAGAATATGAATTAACGTTTAACGATTATAACAAAGTTATCAAAAGCAGTGATGCTGATGTATCTTATGTAATAAAAAATATCTGCTTGGAATTTGATATGGTTAGTGATGTTGAATTATCCAGACAAATAAGACAGCAAATCAATGGTAAGATGTCATTTATGTATGATCGTATCTTGCGACATAGAAAAATAATAGCAAACAAATCTGATACTCTTTGGAACATCAACATTAATGTACCAGCACGGAGCATGAAAGGTATTTTAATGCTGTTTGAAGACCCAGAAAGAACAAGCACAGAATCCTTTTACAACCCAAAGATTGAAAAGGTTGAAATGACAATAGAGGGAGTACCAAATCAGTTGTATTGTCAGGGCATGAGGGCATATCAACATTGGGATGAAATTAACACATATTTTGCCTTGACATCAAAAAGAAACAAAGAGACAGAAATAGCAGCGAGGGACTTAAACTTTACCAGTGTTTCTCTTGAGACCTATTTGACAAAATCATATGCTTTGTGGCTTGACCTTAGAACATGTGAGGACAATTTATTACACGGCAGTGGAAGAAGAATAGAAAACGGCAGTGAAGGCATAACGATATTAATAAATAAAAAAGCAGATGCAGATCAAACTTTAAATATTTATATATATATAATACAAGATGCGCAAATCAATTTCGAAGATGGAAGATTCAAAGAAGCAGGATACTAGTTTGCAACAAAAATATCCTAAATATTCACACAGTGCCATTATTTGTGGTCAGACAGGCTGTGGTAAAACAGAGTTTGTTCTTGACATACTTGAACAAGAGTATGTTGGAGTTTTTGAACATATAATTATATTGTGTCCAACCATAGAGTGGAACGAGGCTTATAAAAATAGATCCTGGATAGGTGATGTAAAACATCCAAAAGATAAAAAATTAATAATTGTCAATCCCGTTAGCAAAGGCAAAGAAATGTTACAAGAACTGTTGCGTTTCTTTTTCAATAAATATGCTGGCCAGCCCACATTATACATTATTGACGATTGCTCAGCCACAAAAGAATTAACAAAGAAAAAAGATATGTTGTCAGAGTTGGCATTCTCTGGTCGTCACGCCAAACAATCAGTGTGGGTCATTTCACAGAGATATAATTCTGTATTGAAAGATTTGAGAGAGCAAGCAAAATGGTTGTGTATATTTTACACCAAGGACAGAGATAGTTATGAAAATTGTTTGAGAGAGAATGATGTTATTCCAACGCTGGAAGAGAGAACCAGAATAAGAAAAGCTTTAGCTAAGACTAAATATTCCAAGTTAATTTTGAGAACTGACCAACCAACTGGTTATTGGGTTGAATAATTTCTACCAGCAATTCTTTTTTTCTAACAGCATTGCTTTGTTGCTAATAGTAATACTAACAGCAAAGTAGCAATGTTAATAGCAATACTGGCATGAAAATATAATGAAAATATCAGAAAATATACTATTGCTAATAGCATTGCTCATAGCAAAGTAGCAATGTTAATAGCAATGCTTGCAGCAAATTAATAATGTTAATAATAAAAATAGCAATATTAATAACAATGCTATTAACAATACTAACAATTACTAGTTGCATGAATATCGCAGCTAGTTGTTTTGTATTTTATATTTATTTCAAGATAAAAAATAAGATTAATAATATAAAAATGAATGTGGAAGAACTATTACAAAATATATCGGAACAGACGGAACCAGATGAATCAAAGCAACAAGAAACAAAAAAAGAAAGATTATCAGCCATAGTGGCTGGCGGTGGTAGTCGTCAATATTTGGGTAAAGACATACAACTCACGAATATAGATAGCATGTCCCCGGATGAAATTAACAAACTTTACTGCAGATATGAAGCACGGCTTGGCGCAAGCATGACTAAAACTTTAGGCAATTCTTTTATTAACTTGTATGTGATGGGAGTATCAAAATATTTCAATGTAACCAATCCACCAAAGCTGATAGAAGATTTGGAGGAAGACCCATTTATTAATCATGCTTTGACAAGTGCTTGTTGTGAGTTGTACTACAGGTATGGAATGTGCTTAGCACCATTTACAGCAATACTGACAACTGTTAGACATATCGATTTTAATAAAAATAAAAATATAGATAATATAAATGGAGAAAGAGAGTGAAGTTATACCTGTTGTTACACAACCTGTTGTTACACAACCTGTTGAACAACAAAAAGTAAAAAATCCAAACAGAATAGAAGCTGGAAAAAAGGAGCAGCGGCAAAAAAGGCAAAGCGTTTGCTTCAAGATGTTACAAATCAAAATGCTGCAAATCAAATAACAAAAATAACAATAGGTGAAGAAGAACCAGAAAAAATCAAAATAAACTTATACAAAAATTATATTCCACCGTGTCTGGTTTTATTAGGCATTGCTGGGTTGGGTTTGTATATTTATAACAAGAAATCTGCTACGCAGCCTGTAGCTGTGCAACCTGTTCATGTTGCACCAAAAGACCCGTTTGATTTTTAATAATTTATTTTAAAAAAATAATCATATAAAAAAATGGCAGCAAGTATTGACGGAAAACAAATTGTAAATATGATGTATCACGCTGGAGTGGAAACACTTCTAACTGTTGGATATTCTGAAATTGGCAGAAAAATACTAAAAAGACAAGCACCTAAAGTGGATTTTAATATGACAGATTTTGGGATGCTGTCTGTGGATATAATGTTAGCAATGGCTACAAAGGATATGTTGATTAAGCAAGGTATTATTCCTGCGGATATTATAAAATAATTTTAAAAAATATATATATAAAAAAAAATGACAAGTGCAGTAGCAATGATGATAGGTGGCGCATTAACAAATGCATTGGCGTTTAGCGGTTCAAATTATTTCTTTTCAAAAATGGGAAGTCATTCAGATGAGGAAAGACAAAGGCATGACAAAGCAGTGGAACAATTAAACGCAGCACAAGTGGAGTGGAATAAAAAAAGAACAGAGAGATTAGATTTTATTAATAAACAACTGCAAAAAGAACATCATGCAGAGCAGACTTTTGATGATGTGGACCAAGCTATGAAACAGTATTATTATACAACTGGCAAACATTTGCTTTTGGAACCGAAGCCCAAGTTGAGTGATTTTTATACACCATCTCCGGATCAACAGAATAGAGAAATTACGTTTATTGTGGTGGGCATGGCTGCAACTGGATATGTGGCGTTGAAAATTGAGTTCATAAAAAAAAATTTTAGTTTAAAACTATAATTACTTTAGACTTTTTTGGATTTGAAATGACTAAGTTTACTTTGAAAAGACTAAGTCATATGCATGATACCTATTTTTTTTGTTGTTTTTACATGGTTTCAATCCAAGTGGTCGAATATAATATGGTGGTTTAGCACTCTTCTCTAATTTATTTTTGAGATGATCAGGCGCCCATACTTCACCATTGTCTGATAATGTCAATACCATGGATGGACCATATTCAGTTTCTACTATTTTCGTATCTGTAATAGTGTATATTTTATTTAGTTCCAAGTCTGTCCATTTCTTTGTGCTATTTTGATATTGCTCTTCAAGCAGTTCATCAAATTGTGCAGTTGTGATTTCCATTTTTTCTTTATAGTTATATAAAGTTTATTCTTTAGTAGAAAAAAATGGAAAAGATTTATTACAGCCCAAAAGGATTTTGGAGAGGTTACACAGCAGTTAAAAAATTAGCAAAAGAGGCTGGTGTTAGTGAAAAAAAGGCATTAGAATTTTTAAAAAAACAAGCTGTGTGGCAAATTTATTTACCTGCGCCGAAGAAAATAATTAGACCCAGGTTTGATGTTTCTGCTAAAAATGGAGTGCATCAAGCTGATTTGTTATTTTTACCGCATGATACTTTTGGGATTGGTCGTGGACGCAAGACATATAAATATGCGTTGACTGTGGTTGATATTGCAAGTAGATACAAAGAAGCAGAGCCACTGACTTCCAAGGATAGTAAAGAAGTTGCTAAAGCATTTGAAAATATATACAGTCGACATTTGAAATATCCAAAGTTATTACAAGTGGATCCAGGCAGAGAATTTATGGGTGCAGTATCACAGTTGATGTCAAAACACAAAGTAAATATCAGACGAGGCAGAACAGAAATACACAGAGACCAAGCTTTAGTTGAAAGATTTAACAGAACATTAGCTGAAAGATTGTTTGGCTATCAGTATGCTAAGGAAATAGATTCGCAAAAACGTAATAGAGAATGGGTAAAGAGATTACCAGAAGTTGTTAAAGCCATAAATTCGGAAACAAAAAAGCCTCCTCCTGTTGAAACAAAAATATTAAAAGATGATCCTATCTGTATAAATGCAAGTGTAAGATATTTATATCAACCCGGAGAACAAGAAGGTGGAAGACGCAGAGCAACTGATCCAATGTGGAGTGTAGATATTCACAAAATTAAAAGTTATATGGTGACGCAAGATATAAGAGTTTATTATTTGAAAGCACCAGCGCCACAAAGAGGATTTGTCAAAGAAGAACTACTTATTGTTCCTGCTGATACCAAAATTCATAAGTTTTTATAGAAACCATGTGCATCAGTTGTTATTCCATCTTCTCGTATATATCTTTTTGAGTAAAATGGTGACAGTGTTACTTTGTTTACTGTTATGCCGTATATTTGATGTTTTATTGATCGCATCATATTCATTTCATGGTTATATTTTTTCTTGTTAAATAGTGCATCCTTGTAGTTTTCAAAATTTATATGTTTTTTGACTACATAAGTTTTTACACCCTTTGCTTTTTTAATAATTTGCTCATCCGCTCTCAAAATAGAATATAGCTTGGGTCTTAATCCAACATACTCAGCTATAGCAACACCAGCACATTCGTCTTTCATTTTACCCAAAACTTTTTTGTTTGTATCATCATGCATTGGGTGATCTTGAGGATAATCACTCAAGTCATACTCATCTTTCATTTCAGCCATGTCTTTGTATGCATCATCTGTTCTGATGTCTACAAGCAAGCTGTCAGTATCTGTGTATAATAAAGTACAGTTATCTCCATACCTTTTTTTCAAAGTATTATAATACCAATCATACATCATATATTTTGATAAATCTAATACTGACATTCCAACATAAATTGGCTTGGTTAATTTTAATTTTGTTTTGTTTACATGTATTGCCGATAATTCATCTGAAAATTTTACACGTCTGTTAAAGTTTGGTTTGGCTATTATTTTTCTTATTTTTTCATTATTAGAGCCGTCAGTTTTTACTAATTTTATGTCAGTTCGCTTTATTAAATTTTCCATTGTTTTTTCAAATACTGAGTTGTTCATAAGCTTGTAAAAATCTTTTTCAAACTGTGATTTAGCTTTTTTCCTAAGTTCTGTGTTTAAATTTATGTATGATGCCATCCAAGGTTTTTCATTAAGTTCTAGCACCCTGTGAATTTTTGTTAATTCCATGCCTAATGATAAATACAACTGTAAATTTTTATAATGTAATACATATTTTGTTTTGTCCATAAGATTTGGTACTAGTTGTTCTGTCATAACGTTATTTTCTAATAAATTTGTTTGGTACTCAGATAACCATTCTTTTTTTACTTTTAATCTTTCAGGGGCAAGTGGATAATCATTGTGACTATCATGTAGTTCTTTAGGATATTTTAAATCTACTTCAAGAAAATATCCTTTATCTTTTCTTAGCTCTTGTAATGTTTTTAAGTCAACCCATTTAAATCCGGAATAAGGAAGCGGCTGACTCATTGCCCACCCATATAAGTTGTTTGCATCAAAATACATTAAAAAGTTTTTTTCTCCATCTGGGTTATAATCAAATATATGGGGATTGTTTGCTTTTGCATGTCTTTTTGATACCATGCTAATTCCACCACGCATACCTTTTTCTATAAATAAGTGCATATTCATATCTGTAAGAAGTTCTAGTTCTATTTTTGAAAATTTAAGTAAAGCATCCCAAGATAATCCAGGTGCTGTGTAGTAATGTAAAGCATCGAGTTTATATGATTTCATGCATGTTTTTCTGAAAGTTTGGAATACATCAGCCAACAAAGTTACATCAGTTTTTAAATATATAAATCATGATAATCTCCAAGAGTTTTACATTTTAATTGTTCCCATACTTCTTGGGCATGATCGTAATCTTTTTGAGTAATACCATCATCTGTAAGTTTACTGTAAAATGATTCAATCGGTGGTAATTTGGTTTCATTAAATTTATCCATGCTATCAAAATATTCATATGGATAAACACCTTTTCGTAAAAGTAAATCTGTTTGTTCTTTAAATTGGTCTTTTGTAATTTTGAAATCAGATTTGTCTGTTGCTTTAACCAATTTTTCCAAAGACGAAGCCATAAATTGAAAACTGTCTAAAAATTTAAGTTGACCAACACTAAATGATATGTATTTTTCAGCATTATTTGGAATACATGTTATATTACCTTTCATTTTATGTATTTTTTGCATAATCAAATGACTATCATATCCTTTGAGGTTGTGAAATATGACAGGAATTGAAGTTTTGCCAGGTTTTATTTTTAGTTTTAAGTTGCAGTTTTTATGTGCTGCACCTCTGTATTCTCCAGTAAAATGGCAGTGATCTCTTACTTTACAGTTTTTACCAGATTTTCTGCCTATTTCATTATCACATATCCAACATTGTGTAGCTTTTTCATAATCTGCTTCATTTTGTTGAGTCATTATTAATGGTTTTGGGTGAGCAAATATATTATTAATGTTGCTCTTCTCACATTCTAGGCGATTTAAAAACACTTCAACAGCATCTTCACCTCTGTAAATAACCGAATCATTAGTTTTGTTGTCATATCTGACAACTTGGTATCCAAATCCACAAGCTTCGTGCACATTTTGAATTTCTGATTTTTTTCCAAATTGTTTTAATTGTGGTTTAATTATGCTTTCAAAATCAGCATATATAACATAAGGAACATGCATTTTATTTTGGTAATTTTTAAATTTTACAGTATTTTTACCATTTTCTGGCATTTCAATTTTGCAAGATTTTTTATTAATACCATCACAGTCTTCTTTGTGGTTTGTTAGTAAGTCTTCATTTGAAAATCCATAAAGGCAACGATCACAGAAATAAGTTTTGCATTTATGTTTGTTTTGGTCGTAAAGCAGTTTATTTAAGTCTTTATTCCAGCCGTAGTGACTGTTTGTAACATTTTCATCAGATATCAAAAGTAGATTAATCCTGTTAATGTCTTTGGGTTGTTCTGATATTTTATATGGAAAAATATTTACTTTTTTACTTTTTTCTGATATGGTGTATCCGTAAACATTAATAGCAATATCGTTTAGTTTTCTACTTTTGAAATTTGTGAAATTGGAGTGGGAAAGTCAAGTTTATCTTTTTTTAGAAAATCTATACTTGGGTATTTTGACAACCTATCGGTGTGATCTGCGGCAGGATTTAGTGCAGAATTTATAGCATGAAACAAACATTGATTATCGTTATTTTTTACGTTTATTATTGCTTTTTTGTTAGCTAATTCTTCCGACAGTGGAATATATGAAGAACCTTTTAATGGTTCATACTTTGCAATATTCAAATAAAGCTTAACACAGTGATCAACTTCTAATCCAGATGCTGTGTTTGTAAATCTTTCTAGACTTTCTTGTATAAATGCAGATGAATTGTCATAAAACTCACTTATTTTTTCAGAGCTCAAAATGGCATTTTGTTCACCGTGTAATACTGCAGTGGTGTATTTTTTGGTAGAACCATCATCTTTAAATAAATCTATAGTAAGAGCTAATTGAAACTTTAATCCTTTAGTTTTTATCAGCTCTTTGATAATTTGTTTTGTAATAATAGATTTTTTATCACGAAATACGTTTTGAGGATCTTTGTATTTATTTACAGATATTTCGTATGCTCTAAAATATCCGCATTTTGGATTGTCAACTAGTTTTAATTTGTCTTCTCCTTTTTCTTCTTTTTGCTTTTCTTGCAGCTCTTGGATTACTTTAGCCATTTGTTTTTTGTATTTATCATCTTGACTTAATTCTTTTTTAGCCTGTCTTTTCTTAAGTTTTTTAAGCTTTCTTCTTTTCTTAAAACTTTCAAAAGATTTACTAGTTGGTTCTATCTTTTTATCTTCAAAAGGTTGGCTGGTAGTTGCCCTTGTTTTCAAGACTTTATTTTCTTCCTCAAGTAATTCCATTTTTTTCCTAAGTGATGCAATTTCTTCCTCAATTTTGGTTGGTTGACCTCCTAATGATTTCAATGACATATTTAGTGATTCCTTATCTATTATACCTGTATTATACAGGGATAATAAATTATTTATAGTATCTTTCATGTCAGACATTTTTTCTCTTTTCTTTATACCTAAAAATATTTTTATTTAATATAAAAAATTATTACTATAAATATAAAGCAATGATTCCGTGTCAGTTCCTAAAGATCAGTTCCAACGGTATTTGTACCAAAAAACCTGTTAAAAATTCGAAATATTGTAAAGTTCATAAAAATAGAATGAAAACTTGTAAAATTCTAACTTGTTTAAATTGTGGCTTGGGTACTACTGCCCAATTTCAAATTTGTTGTAAATGCGGTGCTTCAACACTTAGAAAATATAACGAATATTGGTATTATAAGGATTATAATAAAGAATGTTTTAAATTTAGACATATTGAGTATTTATAGTTTAACCTCTATTTTGCAATAAAATTTAAACATCCAAATTTAAAACATTTTCACAATTCAATCTTAAAATCTTGGGTTATTTAGCGCCTGGGACATGCTAAATAACCAGTTTAATTGACTTAATTTTCAGTTTACCCACACTTCGAATATTAATCATTAACCTGATTTAGAACACAGAAGAAACTGATATCATTATATTGTGTATGATAACGTTTGCAACAAACAACAGCACACGGCATTTTTAACACGCACCATCTAACGTTATCCTACATAGACAATGCGGACTTAATGCGGAGCCGCTAATTGCTCAGTACCAATGACGTCACAGGTCTCGTGACACTTACCTGTCTTCAAAAAGGGCGAAACTCGGAGCGTGTGCGCTTTGATGTATAATTGGCTACTGTGACAAAACGGGACAACCAATAAATGTAATATTTGAACAGATTGTATATTGTATACATATATTTCAGAATATATTTCAGAATATATGCTCAAAAGACACGCTGTATTTCACCTTTAAGAACTCTTCTGCTACAAGGACTATCAATACCTGACTTCTGTGGTTACGTTATTAACAAAAGTCGTGAGATCCTTGGCATGATCCCTTTCGTACAATCTTTATTAGAAATGTTTATATCTAAAGCGTTCTTGACCCTATCATTTTGAAACGTACTGCATAGGATTTGGTGCACCTTAGAACCTGGTTTAAACATCCCCGTCCCCCGCCCCCACCCCACACACACCCTGTGACCTTTTTGCCACTTTTTCAAGGCGGTAGCCCTATTGTCAACCCTTTTATGTTGCCTTGTATCCATCTGTGTAGTAGTGTTGTTTGTTTCTGTGCGTGTTTGTGGTTGACTGTGGTCCTTGGTACATTTTCTGTTCGTCCGTTATATCTACTTTTGCCCATTTACAGTTTGCCTCTACGCTTTCCTCTTTGATTGTGCAATGACCCGATAGGCTATGGAATCTATGCATGGTATCTGCCTAAATCTTAAACGGGAATGTGCGCCTCAAATCGTCCCGTGTAGCACTCTTAACAGTTAATTCCCTTGCTGCTCTGGTATCTGCCAAGTCATTGAGTACTTTCTATTTAGTTATATAGGCTATATTCTTGTTTTAATGAATCTCTTTGTATTGTACTTATATTAATGTTACAAGGTTTAGAGCATATAGCTTGGCAGGGATTCCTTTATCTACATTTTTGCGTTTAATCGAGATGACTAAAGTATAAACGTGAGGTTTGGTGTACCCTAGAACCTGGTTTAAAACCCCAGACGATATTTTGACACTAGCCCTTCCAAGGCGGTACCACTGTTTTTAACCCATTTATATACTTTGTGGTGTCGCATATTTTTTCTTCTATTTATCCTTGTAACTGATACCTAATAAATATTGAAAATAGGATCCCTTGGAAGCAACAAACATAAACAAGAGATAAAAGTAGCAGACTCTGTTTTATTGAGTCTGTTCATGAGAGGTAATGTCAAGTGCAACACCTCTCACGCGTCCTAGCACCAGCTTAAGCGATATTCTACTTTAAACCACACAGATTGGGCTTGATGATCTCAAAGGGCCGGTAAGTAATAACAATACTGATTTGTAGTCGGGGCAACATTTTACGGCCACCACACAGCACTAAACACACGCTAGTGTGAATGATTTTCTTTCACTGATGACTCCTCATCTTTCACAAATAATAAAACGGTATTACTGAATATTTAACTTGTATTATACAATTTTACTTCTTATGTATTTCGTACTTTATCGGGAAATGACTGAAGAGTTTTAAATAGGCAGGAACTGACCTAACAGGTGTGCACTTGAGTTCTAAGGTTTACCAACACCCATTGCATGTAAAACTCAGAGGTGTAGTACTTTTCCTATTATAAAGAGTAAAACAGCTGTACCATTGGTACGAACGTTCTTACAAGACGTGTGACCCCACATGTTCTGGTGATTTCTTCAAGTGGAACGCTATTTTTCTATATGAATTATGCTTTCCTCTTTGATTGTGCAATGGCCAGACAAATTGCGGACCCTATGATGACGTCTACTTAATTTCTGAGAGGACGGTAACGTGTGTTGTTTGTCTCCAATCTCGTCTTGTCGTGCCCTTAAGTGTTTATTATCCTTTTTCTCTGGCTTGTGCCAAGTCAATGAGTACTTGCTTTGTGGCTTTCTAGGCTTTTGCTTTTTATATTCATATATGCATAATCATCTTATATAATTATATTTATATTGAGTATTAATACTGCCTAGTTAGTTAAAAGATATAACATGGAGGGGTGTTCTTTATTTTTACTATATCGTTTTAGTGAGATGACTATAGGGTAAGAGTGGAATTTGATGCACCCTGGAACCTGGTTTGAACCCGTGGAGGCCTTTTGGGCTACTGACCATTCCAAGGCGGTGGACATACTGTCAACCCGTTTGTGTTTGTGACGTCACATGTCTTCCTTCTTATTGACCTTTTAATTATTGTTTGTTTTAATGCGTGTATTTAGTTGACCATGTTCTGTGAAGTCTGCATTTCCTGTTTGGCTTTTATATCTACTTTTGGGAGTAGAGCCTCTTGTAATGACATACTTTTAACGAAGTCATCGAACGCTTGAATATGTTATATTATTTTGCAACTCAATGCAATGCATTTTTAGAACTTTAGCCATTTACAGTATACCAATTGCTTTCCGCTTTGGTTGTGCGATAACCGGTCAGATTGGGGACCATATAATGACGTTTACTGAAACCCTGAATGGAAAGGTTACGTTTAACCTTTGTCTTCAGTCTTTCTTGTCGTAACTTAACGGTTCATTCTCTCGCTTTTCTGGCTTCCGCCAAATCACTCAGATATGCTGTTTTATATTTAGAGATACATGATCTGTTTATCTCTGTCATTTACCTAAATCTCCTAGTAATGTGGCCAAGTTCTGTTACAGGATACTGTCTCGAGGGGATAAAACTGACCTTTATGTTCAGTGTTTGGCTTCAATCTTTATTGTCATTTTGCACCCTTAACAGTTCATTCACTTGTGCTGTGGTTTCTAAAGTCAATGTTGTTGTTTTTTTGTTGTTGTTTTTATATTTATATGTACATGATCTTCTCTGCGTTTTACTTTTATGGCATATACTGCGGCCTACTTTTGTTCTGAATACGTGTTTTGGGGCTGTCTGTGTTTTCTTAATGCTATATTGGATGCTCGACTTTTATACCTTCTTTTGTTGAAGGACACTGCCTAGCGGGGTATCTAGTTACATTGTCCCGTTCAACTGGAACGTCCATATGGAAAAGGTGCGGTTTGGTGCTCCCATTGAACCCAGATTAAACCCCTAACGGCCATTTTTGCTACTGAATGTTCTACGGTGATTAACACATTATATTTGCGATGTCTCGGTCTACGTTTTAGAATGTATTCAATTATATTTATAAATGTTTAAAAAATGTGTGATTTGGTTGGCTGCTTTCTAAGAACGTTACTTGTATTGATAAACTGCATTATCTTGAATGTTGGGCTATTGTTGGGCGCGTCTATCTTCAAGGGCAATGCTCCAGCTGATTCAGGATCAAATATATATTTACAGGCAAAACATCTAGGCATGAAATGTGCCACATATGTATTCTACATATGTATGATGTATGCCTATGAAAGTAACACATGTAAAATATATATGAAAATATTTTTTACTTAAGGATAATTGTTCCGCCATCTTTAAAAAATAAGATCCAAAATGAATGGTCAAACGAAATGTTCAACCAAATACATATTTTAGGCACGAGCAATGTCAATATCAGTAATTCAACACTATTAATGTAAGATAATACTAGAAAGAATACTTATATGCCAGAAATTGTGCCCTGTATATCCGAAAAAGTTGATACAATTTTACTTCGTTGTATGTGCTATATTGCTCATGTTGTACTTATGCCGTATCTCGCATGCTTGTTAATTATTTGTACTATTATTGTCCATGTTGTTACTTATGTTGTGAATCGCATGCTTATAAAGTGTGTGCTTTATATTGCTCATGTTGTTACTCATGTTGTTTATCTCACGCTGGTAAAGTGTGTGCTTTATATTGCTCATGTTGTTACTCATGTTGTTTATCTCACGCTGGTAAAGTGTGTGTATTATATTGCTCATGTTGTTACTTATGTTGTGAATCCCATGCTTGTAAAGTGTGTGTATTATATTGCTCATGTTGTTACTCATGTTGTGAATCGCATGCTTGTAAAGTGTGTGTATTATATTGCTCATGTTGTTACTCATGTTGTGAATCGCATGCTTATAAAGTGTGTGCTTTATATTGCTCATGTTGTTACTCATGTTGTTTATCTCACGCTGGTAAAGTGTGTGTATTATATTGCTCATGTTGTTACTCATGTTGTTTATCTCACGCTGGTAAAGTGTGTGTATTATATTGCTCATGTTGTTACTCATGTTGTGAATCGCATGCTTGTAAAGTGTGTGTATTATATTGCCCATGTTGTTACTCATGTTATGAATCCCATGCTTGTAAATTGTGTGTATTATATTGCTCATGTTGTTACTCATGTTGTGAATCGCATGCTTGTAAAGTGTGTGTATTATATTGCCCATGTTGTTACTTATGTTGTGAATCCCATGCTTGTAAAGTGTGTGTATTATATTGCTCATGTTGTTACTCATGTTGTGAATAGCATGCTTGTAAAGTGTGTGTATTATATTGTCCATGTTGTTACTCATGTTGTGAATCGCATGCTTTTAAAGTGTGTGTATTATATTGCCCATGTTGTTACTCATGTTGTGAATAGCATGCTTGTAAAGTGTGTGTATTATATTGTCCATGTTGTTACTCATATTGTGAATCGAATGCTTGTAAAGTGTGTGTATTATATTGCCCATGTTGTTACTTATGTTGTGAATCCCATGCTTGTAAAGTGTGTGCTTTATATTGCTCATGTTGTTACTCATGTTGTTTATCTCACGCTGGTAAAGTGTGTGCTTTATATTGCTCATGTTGTTACTCATGTTGTTTATCTCACGCTGGTAAAGTGTGTGTATTATATTGCTCATGTTGTTACTTATGTTGTGAATCCCATGCTTGTAAAGTGTGTGTATTATATTGCTCATGTTGTTACTCATGTTGTGAATCGCATGCTTGTAAAGTGTGTGTATTATATTGCTCATGTTGTTACTCATGTTGTGAATCGCATGCTTATAAAGTGTGTGCTTTATATTGCTCATGTTGTTACTCATGTTGTTTATCTCACGCTGGTAAAGTGTGTGTATTATATTGCTCATGTTGTTACTCATGTTGTTTATCTCACGCTGGTAAAGTGTGTGTATTATATTGCTCATGTTGTTACTCATGTTGTGAATCGCATGCTTGTAAAGTGTGTGTATTATATTGCCCATGTTGTTACTCATGTTATGAATCCCATGCTTGTAAATTGTGTGTATTATATTGCTCATGTTGTTACTCATGTTGTGAATCGCATGCTTGTAAAGTGTGTGTATTATATTGCCCATGTTGTTACTTATGTTGTGAATCCCATGCTTGTAAAGTGTGTGTATTATATTGCTCATGTTGTTACTCATGTTGTGAATAGCATGCTTGTAAAGTGTGTGTATTATATTGTCCATGTTGTTACTCATGTTGTGAATCGCATGCTTTTAAAGTGTGTGTATTATATTGCCCATGTTGTTACTCATGTTGTGAATCCCATGCTTGTAAAGTGTGTGTATTATATTCCTCATGTTGTTACTCATGTTGTGAATAGCATGCTTGTAAAGTGTGTGTATTATATTGTCCATGTTGTTACTCATGTTGTGAATCGCATGCTTGTAAAGTGTGTGTATTATATTGCTCATGTTGTTACTCATGTTGTGAATCGCATGCTTGTAAAGTGTGTGTAATATATTGTCCATGTTGTTACTCATGTTGTGAATCGCATGCTTGTAAAGTGTGTGTATTATATTGCTCATGTTGTTACTTATGTTGTGAATCCCATGCTTGTAAAGTGTGTCTATTATATTGCCCATGTTGTTACTCATGTTGTGAATAGCATGCTTGTAAAGTGTGTGTATTATATTGTCCATGTTGTTACTCATGTTGTGAATCGAATGCTTGTAAAGTGTGTGTATTATATTGCCCATGTTGTTACTTATGTTGTGAATCCCATGCTTGTAAAGTGTGTGTATTATATTGCTCATGTTGTTACTCATGTTGTGAATCGCATGCTTGTAAAGTGTGTGTATTATATTGTCCATGTTGTTACTCATGTTGTGAATCGCATGCTTGTAAAGTGTGTGTATTATATTGCTCATGTTGTTACTTATGTTGTGAATCCCATGCTTGTAAAGTGTGTGTATTATATTGTCCATGTTGTTACTCATGTTGTGAATCGCATGCTTGTAAAGTGTCTGTATTATATTGCCCATGTTGTTACTTATGTTGTGAATCGCATGCTTGTAAAGTGTGTGTATTATATTGCCCATGTTGTTACTCATGTTGTGAATCGCATGCTTGTAAAGTATGTGTATTATATTGCCCATGTTGTTACTTATGTTGTGACTGTGCTTGTAAAGTGTGTGTATTATATTGCCCATGTTGTTACTCATGTTGTGAATCCCATGCTTGTAAAGTGTGTGTATTATATTGCCCATGTTGTTACTTATGTTGTGAATCGCATGCTTGTAAAGTGTGTGTATTATATTGCTCATGTTGTTACTTATGTTGTGAATCGCATGCTTGTAAAGTGTGTGTATTATATTGCCCATGTTGTTACTTATGTTGTGAATCGCATGCTTGTAAAGTGTGTGTATTATATTGTCCATGTTGTTACTCATGTTGTTTATCTCACGCTTGTAAAGTGTGTGTATTATATTGCTCATGTTGTTACTTATGTTGTGAATAGCATGCTTGTAAAGTGTGTGTATTATATTGCTCATGTTGTTACTCATGTTGTGAATCGCATGCTTGTAAAGTGTGTGTATTATCTTGCCCATGTTGTTACTCATGTTGTGAATCGCATGCTTGTAAAGTGTGTGTATTATATTGCCCATGTTGTTACTTATGTTGTGAATCGCATGCTTGTAAAGTGTGTGTATTATATTGTCCATGTTGTTACTTATGTTGTGAATCGCATGCTTGTAAAGTGTGTGTATTATATTGCCCATGTTGTTACTTATGTTGTGAATCGCATGCTTGTAAAGTGTGTGTATTATATTGCTCATGTTGTTACTTATGTTGTGAATCGCATGCTTGTAAAGTGTGTGTATTATATTGCCCATGTTGTTACTTATGTTGTGAATCGCATGCTTGTAAAGTGTGTGTATTATATTGTCCATGTTGTTACTTATGTTGTGAATCGCATGCTTGTAAAGTGTGTGTATTAAATTGTCCATGTTGTTACTTATGTTGTGAATCGCATGCTTGTAAAGTTTGTGTGTTATATTGCCCATGTTGTTACTTATGTTGTGAATCGCATGCTTGTAAAGTGTGTGTATTATATTGTCCATGTTGTTACTTATGTTGTGAATCGCATGCTTGTAAAGTGTGTGTATTATATTGCCCATGTTGTTACTCATGTTGTTTATCTCACGCTGGTAAAGTGTGTGTATTATATTGCCCATGTTGTTACTCATGTTGTGAATCGCATGCTTGTAAAGTGTGTGTATTATATTGTCCATGTTGTTACTCATGTTTTGAATCGCATGCTTGTAAAGTGTGTGTATTATATTGCCCATGTTGTTACTCATGTTGTTTATCTTACGCTGGTAAAGTGTGTGTATTATATTGCTCATGTTGTTAGTCATGTTGTGAATCCCATGCTTGTAAAGTGTGTGTATTATATTGCCCATGTTGTTACTTATGTTGTGAATCGCATGCTTGTAAAGTGTGTGTATTATATTTTCCATGTTGTTACTCATGTTGTGAATCGCATGCTTGTAAAGTGTGTGTATTATATTGCCCATGTTGTTACTTATGTTGTGAATCGCATGCTTGTAAAGTGTGTGTATTATATTGTCCATGTTGTTACTCATGTTGTGAATTGCATGCTTGTAAAGTGTGTGTATTATATTGCCCATGTTGTTACTCATGTTGTGAATCGCATGCTTGTAAATTGTGTGTATTATATTGCCCATGTTGTTACTTATGTTGTGAATCGCATGCTTGTAAATTGTGTGTATTATATTGCCCATGTTGTTACTTATGTTGTGAATCGCATGCTTGTAAAGTGTGTGTATTATATTGCCCATGTTGTTACTCATGTTGTTTATCTCACGCTGGTAAAGTGTGTGTATTATATTGCCCATGTTGTTACTCATGTTGTGAATCGCATGCTTGTAAAGTGTGTGTATTATATTGTCCATGTTGTTACTCATGTTGTGAATCGCATGCTTGTAAAGTGTGTGTATTATATTGCCCATGTTGTTACTCATGTTGTTTATCTCACGCTGGTAAAGTGTGTGTATTATATTGCTCATGTTGTTACTCATGTTGTGAATCCCATGCTTGTAAAGTGTGTGTATTATATTGCCCATGTTGTTACTCATGTTGTGAATCGCATGCTTGTAAAGTGTGTGTATTATATTGCCCATGTTGTTACTTATGTTGTGAATCGCATGCTTGTAAATTGTGTGTATTATATTGCCCATGTTGTTACTGATGTTGTGAATCCCATGCTTGTAAAGTGTGTGTATTATATTGCTCATGTTGTTACTCATGTTGTTTATCTCACGCTGGTAACCCGAGTTTAAATAAATAATCGATAAATAAATACACATTACAAATAGATATAAAAATCGAACAGGAAATGTAACATTCAAGGACCACAGTACATACATAATTCTTTAAACTATAATATCCCTATGATATTTCCACTTAAATTATATATTGTTCATATAATATAGAGCATATAAAGTAGGTTTTTATATACGAGTCCATTTTGTCATATAATACCGACTATGTGTAATTATTTTTCATATAAAATATTCCCTCGAGGGTTAAAATCATACAGATAGAAAAATACATAAAAACTACATTTTACACTAATAAACAACACATTTTAAAACTAACTCCATATACGCTAGATATTAAAATAGCTATCGCGCCAACAACAGCCAAATTTTACAACATATGTTTGTTTGTATGATGTTTTACGTCATTTTCAACACATGTATGTGTGGTGGAGGCAGACCACCCACTTTTCCTGGGTAGAACCAGTACTGTACACCTCCCGCCATCCGTAAGAATCGACATATACACGGATTCAAAACCTACTAACATGTTTTGAGATTCCAAACTCTATAGACACAATATAAACGGGTTTAACCAGCCATGCCAAACCCCAAAACTGGAGCGTTGAATTAAGAGTGACCAACTCATAATTTATTTTACGCATAATTAATTACGTATATTTTAAGAAGCCATGAAAAAAACTATACTTTAACAAGCACGTACATTATTATATGACCTGTGCACCTGGATAGAGTGATAAACGGTTTTGTAATGTAATGTTGCCATTATTTGACGGGTTAGTTTCTTTAATATTATTTATACTTTTTCATTACTTAAAATATCAAGAAACTGTGACACATATTCGGAAATATAAAGAAATAAAATTAACTATAAAAATATATTTGTTTGTTCGTGTGTGTGGTGTTTTATGCCATTTGCAACAAATGTAAGATTATATATGACGGTCGATTTTTTGTGGTGGAGGCAAACCACCCCCTCGACAACCCACTTACATCTCCCGCCATCTCTGAGAATCTATACTTCCTCACTTACATGTCGTTATCACGTGATTCACAGAATGTACAGGATATTGCCCCTATCCTGTATTCATGTATTTTTTTTTAGCCAGCCTCTAACAATAAACATTCTAGCAATAAAACATCTACATTTCATACTTTTAAACATTAATATAAATTTGGCTTTCCTCAGCCTACGGCTTAAACTGGTATACGTCGTACATTAATGTTTATACCATCGATTGACTGCTCTATATCCTGTATGATTGGGTAAAACATGTCTGCAAAGTGTGTCTGCTGAAGTTTTACAGGCAATTTCAAGTTGAGTTTAAGTTTTGAGTTTTGAGTTCTGGATGCCGCATCATGCTGATTTACAAGGTAGGAACAAATAAGTTGTATTATCTACCGATAGTTCTTTTTAGCTTTACCAAAACTTATATACACATTTACTGTTTTACCAAATCAATCTAATGAAGTCATTTCGGGAGAACAAACATTGATAACATAAGTTATCAATCATATTAAAATAGAAGACGGAAAATAATAAAATTAAAATATATTTAGATATTATATAGACGATCTTAAACGAGTTCCCATTTAATGTAAGATTTATGAAACGAGTTATGAAGTATTTAATTTTAACGAGCCTTTTGATTAAAAATAATTCACAACGAGTTTCATAAATCTTATATGGAATGGGAACGAGTTTAAATATCCTTTTTATCACATAACATTGCAATCAAATTAGTAATAAATAATTCAGATGGACAAAGAACCGCCACGACGTGAGACACACTTTAGCGCCAAAACGTCATAAAATATGTGACGTCGTAGCGTCGCGTCTCACACATAACGTTGCGTATAAAAGAGCTCGTGTTTTATCTCTTTACAAAATAGCAGTTTACGTCAACTTTTTAACAAACCAACAACAATGTTTTGTATAACGTGCATTATTTTTATAAGCTGTCACAAATAATAAGTTTATGACTCAGACCTGGGTGAATTTGTAATAAATAAAAATAGTTTAAGTTAATAAACTTGCGTAGTGTTACAGGTTTAACTCAACCAATCAAAATCGTTCCAGCTTGTATTACACGTGTGTCATGCAATAGGATATTAAATGGGTGTTCGACACTGCTAACAATGGACGTCATGTGATAAAAATATATATATTTTTTTACAAATGCATTATGACTGGATCCACCTGTTTAGTGTTGTTTCTCATCCCGTAGTAGTTGAGTTTGTAGAGAAGTCTTGCATGTGGTACCTTGTCAGATTTACAGTTTAGTTGAGTTTTAAAAGACTGATTCACATAATGCAGGAAACTGGACATTATTCATTGAAAGATAATTAAGACTGTATGGAGGGAAAATATACTGAAATATATATGAAAACGCACCATTAACTCCATATGTTTATGCTGTTGGATTATTCGCAAACCATTTGGAATAAAACTGCTGAAACCGGCAATAGTGTTTTTTTTAAGTATTTAATCCTGCTACCTAACTTAAAAATATTTTCTATAGATTTTTCTGCATAACAGATTTTCTTTAAACTTTTTGTACAGTAAGTCTGTTATATATATATAGACAGAAAATGCAAAAATAATGGTAGGTCACCATAATTGTTAAAAATTAAAAAAATAATTTGTAACGTCAGTCTGTCCAAAATGTTGAACAAGTCCATGAAATAGCTAAATGAGACATTTTTGAAGTCTAATCATTTATTCATTGGTCACACTTCTGCTAAAATTGTGTTAAAATAAAGAACATTTAATTATAATAACATTTAAAGCTCATCTTTATGTAAAACCTATCTTTTTTTTTACAAAATCTGTTGAGACCATTACCCACAATTTATGCACAAATTAGCCAATCATGATACAATTTCCTTTTGTTTTTGTATGTTCTTAATAATAGAATTTGTTTAAACTTTCTAAGCACACAGTTTAACATATATAAAAACAAAATGTGCAATAAAAATGTTAGGTCCCCATGCTTATTTAGAAGTATTTTTTTGAAACCCTACCCCTATGCAAAAAGGCCAAGTTTTGTATGCAATTATAAAGAAATGGTATATTTTCCTTTTTTGTTATGTTCCATATAACAGAATTTGTTCAAACTTCCTAGGCACTTATTTGAACATATAGTAAGACAATATATGCAATTAAAATTATAGGTCACCATGCATATTGAGATTTAATATTGGTTTTTGGAACTCTACCATTATGCTTAAAACTTTTAATTTTGTTAGAATTTTTACAAAATGTTATATCTTTCCAATTTTATGTATTTTTCTAATAATAGGCATTTATATAAATAAAGACAATAAATACAACCAGACATCAAGAGCAACATTTTTGTAATTTTTTAGGAAAATCCATCCAATAGTTTTAGAAGAGAATCGCCCAAAATTCTGCGCATGAAAAACTACAGAAAATGCCTTTAATGTCAAGCTGCATTAATCTGTCACGGAATAAATTGGTTTTACAGGCCTTTTAATTGTTTGACTTCAGTCTGGCAGGATTATGCAATCAAATGTCCGAGAAACTCATTTCTTTGTGCGATGTAACTAAAGAAAGCTGATAAAGGTCTCACGACATACTTCGATTTTACTGTGTTGGCCATATGCTGTAAAGTCCAATTTTCCATTCTGAATCAAGCATGTACAGTCTAAAAGTGTTTTTTTGGGGGAAAAATACAGTTACTGCTGCTCATAAAAATCCACACAATCTGGTACATAGCCCACTTTTTTTTTAATGTGAATGGTGCCAGGCAAGTTACTCTTTGCGGCTTTCACTAAACAGTTTGCACCTAAATTCATACGCATTTTGAGCACCCACAAGTGTGTCACATTTTGCTGTCAGTATCGTCTTATTGCTGTTCATCCAATCTCACACTATTGTTTTCTCACCTGCAACAAGAAAAGAAAATATACATGGGCAATTATTGAAATATCTCAAACCGACGAACACACCCCTACTTTTTAAGGTGTAAGAATCATCCTACAGTCACATGCAAGGAAGCTAAGTGTGTAGTGAGACCTATAGCACGTGCATTTCATAACAACAATGTGGAATGCACTAAATCCAGATATGCACATAAAATGTGTTTTGTTTTGTGGTGTGTTTTCATTGACCGTGAGTATAGTTTTCGAATTTCTTTTGAAATTGAAAACGTATAATAAATGGATGTTAAGAGATATTGTCATGTCATGGAAAAATAAAAGTGAAACAAGTACTACAGATAGCAAATCGAGTAAATATGTCTTTTCGAACAACTCTAAAATATGTTGTTATAAATCGTGGCACGGCAAAGCAATACCATGTTTTATTACAGATTAAAAAACAACATATTTTGTGATTTTTAAAGCTCTTTACGATATTGGTATAAATTATTATTTAGAATAAGATCAATCAGATAAACTATCAGAGTAACATCCAAACAGATAACTACAAGATAGCTCGAACCAATCCGATTCCAGATTTATTCTATTTTAATAACAATTTGGGTTGCAGCTTAGCCCGCACCTGCGCCTTAGAGCGTCGTCTACTATTTGTCTACGGACCTGAAGACTCTGGGTTCTTTTTTAAACCATATTATGGTAAATTAGTTCAAAATTATTGTAATAAAACTGACTGGCTCCTATCATTCTAAATGCGAGTACTCAGCTATAAAATAAACAAATGTAACACATTATCATAATAAAAATCAACAAACACTGAAAAGAAATCGGAAGACATTTTAGGCAAGGTATTAAAACCTATGTGCTATTTGGAATATGGATACAGCAACGGTCAAACATAAATATGGGAATGTGTACTTATCAAACATTATCATGATTATGAACAAACACCCTAAATTGGTCAATATTGAAGAACACTGTTATTGTAAAAATTTCTAACACTGTATTATAAATAATCAGAAATATTTCATTTCCTCAAATAAATGTCAAAAACTAGCTCATATCAAAACAACATGTTGACTGTGGTCCTTGAATGCTACACTTCCTGCTCGACTTTTATATCTACATTAAGAAAAACACATGTATTACTGTCGTACCTTTAGTTTTTACATGCTCCTTATTGTAAACGGAAACGGTTCATATATAATTGATAAATAAGTGAATAGTATTCACTCGAAAGCTACAATAGCTTTTATAAATATGCTTCTATCAAATATGTTGCCTTCCATCCGCAAGTTTGTACAAAACGGGCCCAAATCAACTTTGACTGCAGGTAATAAACACAGAATGTAAACTGTATTAAACAGTGGCTAGTCTTTAAATGTGTCAGACTTATCAAACTAAGTTTTATGTACAAATATGAAGATGAAATAATTTTTACTGTACGCAATATTTCACAAAACTTTCTAATGTATAAAAAGTTGTTGTCAAAAACGGCCTCTAAAAGTTGGGTCTGGATTTATTTGGATCGAGTATCATGTACATTAGATCAACTTGTCATTGTTGTATATACGAGTATATAGTTATAGAAGTTTGAAAAACTTTATTGCCAAACCCGCTTTTATTGATAAATTAATCATTATTAGTATTATCACTTATGGTTTAAAAATGCTTCATTATTTAGAAATTTGTGTCTCTGAGCAGCAAAATGCATAAAATGATCAGAAAAGTTTTTCTGGTGCCATTTTGTGGTTTTTATACTTAATGCATATCGTAGTTCACATAACGCGTTAAAAAACAATGAAATAGCTATACACGACGGATTGCATGGCTACTCATATAATG
Source organism: Cyrtodaria siliqua (assembly GCA_037043455.1). Lineage (NCBI taxonomy): Eukaryota > Metazoa > Mollusca > Bivalvia > Adapedonta > Hiatellidae > Cyrtodaria > Cyrtodaria siliqua. The sequence continues at coordinate 66,125 of JAWPHD010001678.1, forward strand.
ACTTGAAAACGACGCAATACGTGACCTAACAGGGTATATGGCAAAAAAAGGTCACAAGCCGAGTAATGCGACTCACGTCATATATTGCGTAAAGGTCATACAGTGACATCTCTCATAGCAATACATAGTTCGTGATTCGCAAACGGTATATAGAGCATATTCCGAGAATGGAATTCTCTGTTAAACAACTACAATAATACTGTCGTTTTCAGTTCAGTGTCTTATACCTTCTGGTACTAGTATGTGGAAGTTTTGAGAGTGGCTATTGTTTTCCATCCAGCAAGGCTCTTGGATATTTAGGTAAGTAATGTGATTTCAAACACTTCTTGCGATAGCCAAATATCCTATATTTATGTCAAACAGTTCTCGAGAAGATTTGTTTACGGTGTTTGTGTTTTTAGTAACGGTGGCCATATTGGATGTTACCGTAACCTCAGTAGTGTAAAATTGAGAGACTTTGATCTCATAACAAAATCATGTGAAAAATGAGAAAAATTATCCAACAGAATTCACAGCACCAAAACGCAATGGCACCATAGATTCGCACATTACCACAAAGAGCAAATTTACTATTCAATTAAAAGGACAATACACAACACAAAGAGTGGTGAAGACCGGGTTGCCGACTTGGAACGGTGAGTAGGCAAATATGGTCCACTGGTTATTGCACTATATATTATATCCATTGCTGTTTTACACATGTAAAATCTTGGAATAAAAGCATTTGAATTGAATTAAATTGTTAGATTAAATCGATTTTAAGTGTACACATCCACGCTATTACATGTACCCTGTCTTCAGCGCTCAGATTGACATGACCGTGTAAACAAAAGTTACTCCCATCAAAAGGAAATCTCTAACAGAGATTGGTCAAAACTGGTTAATATCTATTACATTATGTGTATTGCGTATTAATGCAATGTAATATGCTTAAACACATATTTTAATAAAGACTGAAAAGGTGATCCCTTGGAAGCAACAAACACAAACAAGAGAGAAAAGTAGCAGACGTAAATCATAAAAAAACATATTTAAGTAACTGCATTATTTTCTGTCAAAACATAACATTGATTTTTATTTATAATTTTTTTTAGCAGACTGAGTTTTAAAAGTAGATTTTTATTTAACATGATTATATAGCAGCTGAAAAGGAGTATAAAAGTTAAACTGGAAATGCAGCTTTCACAGAACGCAGTAAACTCAAACACACGCAAAAAGACAAAAATGAATGGCAATGTTAATAAGCAATAAAGGCATATGACGTCACAAACACAAAAAGGGTTGACATAATTATGTTGCCTTCCTTTCACAAGTTTGTATAAAACGGGCCCAATCAACTTTGACTGCAGGTAATAAACACAGAATGTAAACTGTATTAAACAGTGGCTTGTTTTTAAATTTGAAGGATCTCTCAAACGGAGAACTTCAACTTAACAAAGCTAATATTTCTGATACTAACGCTTCTTTTCTCGATTTAAATTTTGATATTGTTAATTATCCCCATTAGATGGGGATGTTCCGCGAACACGTCTTATGGGGTCTATGTGTCTCAACTTATTCGTATTTCTAGAGCCTGTACTCGAGTTAAGGACTTTAATATTCGTAATCGTTATATAACTAAAAAGCTACTCCATCAGAGCTATCGTTACCATAAACTTCGTAAAACCTTCGCAACATTTTATTATTGTAACCTTGATATTCTTTCCAAATATAAAATTAATTTAAAAACTCTTCCGCGACAAGGACTATCACAACCTGACTTCTATGGTGACATGATTTACAAACTTCGTACTAAGATCCTTGGTCATGATCACTTTCATACTGTCTTTCACGCAAAAAGACAAACATGAATGGCAATGTTAATAAGGAATAATGGCATATGACATAACAAACACAAAAAGGGTTGACAAAAGGGCTACCGCCTTGGAAAGGTCAGTGGCAAAAAAGGCCGATGGGGGTTTAAACTAGGTTCTAGGGTGCACCAAACCACACACTTAGCCTACTGTCATCCCAATAAAACGGGACAGTGTAAATCAATATAAGTGAAACACAAAGATGCGCATGTATATATAAATACAAAAAACAATTGTCTAGAAAGCCACATAGAAGGTACTCATTGACTTGGCAGAAACAAGAGCAACAAGAGAATAAACCATTGAGGGCTAGACAAGACAAGATTGCAGACAAACATCAAACTTCACCATAACACATGCTTTTACAACCAAACTTAATATTATTATGATATTTGATTTAGACAATGTGGACTTACATATGAAAAAAACATGTATCATTTATATTGACTTTCAGATGTATGCCGCGGACAGTACCTGTGTGGCAAAGAAGTCAGAAATGTACTAGTATTCGAAAGCATAGAACGAACTAAGATTTGTGATGGAGTTGGCGATTGCCCAAATTCAGACGACGAATTAGACTGCGGTTTGTATCTTTATATGAATTTAAATATTAAGATAACTCTTGGTGAGGGGTAAATATGCAGTCTTGTTGAGGGGTAAATATGCCGTCTTGGTGAGAGGTAAATATGCCGTCTTGTTGAGGGGTAAATATGCCGTCTTGGTGAGAGGTAAATATGCCGTCTTGGCGAGGGGTAAATATGCCGTCCTGGTGAGAGTTAAATATGCCGTCTTGGTGAGAAATATATATATATGCCGTCTTGGCGAGGGGTAAATATGCCGTCTTGGCGAGGGAAACACATATTGCTTTTAATTTGACGTATTTCCTTTTGAGTCAAACAAACTATTTACATTTGTTTCAGACGTAAGTCTTTTTTCATTAATCAATGATACACAACTATTCTCAAACTATATGGACATTTGATTCAAGCTATCCTTGAGAAATAAAAATTGAGGTTTGCGTCCAGTTAGCGCATCATTTTATGTTATATTGAGACAGCAGCTTCGGAGGCAAATATGATGCAATAGTTAGTAAGATAAAAAAAACTAATTTCCAAGACATGCCTCCGCCAGGGATCGAACACGCACAGGTAGAGTTTAACTCTTACGCGATAGGCCTTGTCAAGTGAGTACCGAAGTCGCTGTCTGTCTTAGAGAAAAAATACACTCTAATTCAATTTCATTTTTAAAAATTGATTTGAATTGCTTGCCAGTTTCTGTATTACTTATATGCAAAAGCATTTAATACAGCGTAATAACATATTGAATGTGACGGTACATAGATAGCAAACAAGTAGACTGATATCGCATTGTCCAACCGATTAACGGCAGTCGGTGGAGCTTATGAACAGTATGCCCAAGGTCCATACTGCTAAGGGAAAGTGTTATAATGAAACTAATTCCATACATTAAATAAATAAATTAGTTTATGATTGTATTATTATGTTTTTGACAGCGTGTAAACCGTTATCAATTCCTCCTGATGGAAAGGTGGTGTATTCTGGAGATACGAGATACACCCTCACCGCCCACTTCTCATGTCATCCAAGGTTTCAACTTGTTGGCAAAACCACAAGGAGATGTCAACCCCCGGGGAAGTGGTCTGGGGAAAGTCCAGTGTGCATGGACATAGGTTTGTTTATACTTGTTATAAAACCTTGCCGCACAACATTAGTAAAGTCAAGCTTATTGCTCTCATTAAAAGACAACACTACATGTTTTACCTGTAACAATATTAAAGCGTTTATTATTACCGGCTGTTTGGACAGTTGCACTGTGTATAATTGCCAAGAAGTTTGTGATTTGCCAAGCACTTATTTCACTATTAGATCTATTTTCGTCAGGTCTACTATTTATAGACAATCTGTTGGTATCCCTATGGGTAGAAAATGTGTTTTTATATCTCTTTGAAAGAGATTTCATGTTGAGTTTTACCAGATACTCAGGCTGATGTAATTGAAACTTTTTAATGACTGGATGGCATATTGAACATTGGCAACCATTTCTTTTTTACTATGTTTAACAATGCGTATTCTAAAATACTTCAACTCGCTAAACTAATATTTCTGATACTGCTCTGTACATACATCTCTCTATTGAAAATGGAGAAATAATTAGCAAAATTGTACAAAAGAGAGATTTAATTTTGATTTAACTATCCTCACTTGTTTCCCGAACAACACATTAAGTTTCTTAACGTATTCGTAGAGGACTTTAATATTAGTAATGTTCGTATGATTAAAAATTACTCTATCAGGTTACCGTAAACTTCAAAAAAACTTTGCAAAATTGTATCATCATAACCCCGATCTACTTTTAAAATATAAAAGTAATTTAAGATCTCGTCTACGACAAGGACTGTCATAACATGACTTCTAGATCACGTTAAACAGTATTGTGCTAAAGCTTATGAAAACTCCGAGATTAATTTATTTGGCCTATTAAAAATTCAACCGACGTTCTTGATAAAATGTGCAATAAATATCAAGCTTCATCTATAAGTACTTATGCTTTTTCTACATTATATACAACTTTACCACACGAAGACAAGCTTATTGCTCTCATTCAAAAACTTTTGCTAGGGAAAATACTACATTTTTGGCCAGTAACACTATTAAAGCGTTTTTTAACTAACGGCAGTTTGGACAATTGCACTATGTGGACTTGCCATGAAGTTTGTGAATCACTTTTTTTTCTATTAGATAATATTTTCATCTGGTGTGAAACTACCGTTTATAGACAATTTGTTGGTATCCCTATGGGTACGACCTGTGCACCCCTTGTCGCGGATTTGTTTTTATATTGCTATGCAAGAGATTTTATGTCAAGTCTTTCAACAGATACCCAGGAAGATGTTATTGACGCCTTTAATGACACCTCTCGATATCTGGATGACCTGTTGAACATTGACAACCCTTTCTTTTCTACTATGGTTAATAATATATATCCTAAAGAACTTCAACTTAAAAAAGCTAATATTTCTGATATTAATGCTTTTTTTCTCGATTTACATCTCTCTATTGAAAACGATGAAATAATTAGAACATTCTATGACAAGAGAAATGATTTTAATTTGATATTGTTAATTATCCACATTTAGATGGGAATGTTCCTCGAGCAACTTCCTATGGGGTCTATGTGTCTCAACTTATTCGTTTTTCTAGAGCTTGTATTCGAGTTGAGGACTTTAATATTCGTAATCTTTGTATAACTAAAAAGCTTCTCCATCAGGGCTACCGTTACCACAAACTTCGTAAAAACTTGCAAAATTGTATTATCGTAACCCTGATCTTCTTTCCAAAAAAAAAGAAGTGATTTAAGAACTTTTCTGCGACAAGGACTATCACAACCTGACTTCTATGGTGATGTGATTTACAAACTTCGTAAGATCACTTTCATACTATATTTGTTAAACTTGTTAAAAGGTTTATCAAAAGAGGCTATGACCCTATCAGTTTGCAACGCACTGCATGCTTGGTGGTGGACCCATTTACAGTTCGCCATTATGCTATCCTCTTTAATTGTGAGATGAACGGACAGGCTGTGGACCCTGTGATGACGTCTACCTAAAGCCCAAAAGGACGGTGACGTTTGATGTTTGTCTGCAATCTTGTCTTGTCGTGCCCTCAATGGTTTATTCTCTTGTTGTTCCGACTTCTCCCATGTCATTGAGTACCCTTTTTGTTGTTTTCTAGGCTATTGTTTTTTGTATTTATATATACACGAGCATCTTTGTGTTTTACTTATATTGCCTATTAATGCTGCATTGTTGGTTAGAGAATAGTTCAAGTTTGAGATTTCTTTATTTACGCTGTCCTCTTTTATTGTGATGACAGTAGGGTAAGTGTGAGGTTTGGTGCACCCTAGAACCTGCTTTAAACACCAAGCGGCCTTTTTTACCACTGACCGTTCCAAGGTGGTAACCCTATTGTCAACCCTGTTAATGTTTGTGACGTCATATGCATTTATTCTTTGTTAACATTGACATTAATGTTTGTCCTTTTACCTGTTTTGAGTTTACTGTGTTCTGTGAAAGCTGCATTTCCTGGTCGACTGTTTATACTTATTTTTATGGTGATGTGATTTACAAACTTCGTAAGATCCTTGGTCATAACCACTTGCATAAGAAAAATCCTTATTTAACTTGTTAAAGGTTTTATCAAAAGAAGTTGTGACCCTATAATATTGCAACGCACTGCATGTTTAGTGACTGATGCATTTACAGTTCGCCACTATGCTTTCCTCTTTGAATGTGCATTGACTGGACAGATTTTGGAACATATGACTCTACCTAAATCCTCAAAGGACGGTAGCGTTTGATATTTGTCTTTAATCTTGGTGTGTTCTCTTGTTGCTCCTCTGGCTTCTGACAAGTCATTAAGTACATGCATTGTGGGTATCTATGCTTTTTCATATTCACATATACATGATCATCTTAGTGTTATACTTATATTGCATATTAATGCTGTATTGTTTGTTAAGTACAGTATAACCTAACGGGGATTTTCTTTATTTTACTGGGATGAAATAGAATAAGAGTGAGGTTGGGTGCACCCTAGAACCTGCTTCAACCACCCCATTCTCCATCCCCCACCATCCGAGGCGTTTTTGCCACTCACCGTTCCAAGGTGGCATCCTATTGTAAACCCTTTGTGCACATGATGTCACATGCCTTGCTTCTTAACATTGTAATTATTGTAGTCTGTTTTAAAGCGTCTTTTTGTTGAATGTGTTCTGTGAAAGCTATACATGCATTTACTGTTCGGCGTGTATACATACTTTGTGTGTGAGATCAGGATCTGATATAATACGTTCAGTATGCCAAGCAAACGTAATAATTAGTATATACGCGCATTTACGTAATATTTGTTTGCCTTTAAATAATAGATCACTTCACCAGGTTTGAACTTTAAACGGGAATGTTGAAAGTTTATGTTTATTGCATAACATTACAGGTTGTGGACCTCTTACTGACCCCGAAAATGGCAAGGTGAACATTTCCAATGGAACAAATGTCATGAGTGTAGCTTCATACGAATGTTACGTCGGATATGTGAACATTGGTGGTAGCACTACCACATGTCAGGCAGACGGAAACTGGGAGGAAACATGCCCTACTTGCATTCTGAAAAGTAATACGAACTGAGTTGCATTGCTACCAAACACATTTCAAAGATATAATACTAAATAATGGTTCATTTTTGTAATATTTATAAAATGTCGTCTGAATGCTATTATTGAACTCTTTTATGGTTTACGGTTGCATTTGTTCAATCATTAATATTAATTGTTAGAACAGTTCAAAGTAAATTATTTTTGCATATTACTAACTTTTTTTAATATTACATCAATAATATATTTAAAAATTGGCAAAATATTATAGAAAATTGAAATCTCTTTTTTTTTTATTTAATTATATGCAAGCAGTTTTAAATTAAAAATGACGCAGGATAAATAAATCGAGGAGCAGATTTTAATGTTTGAATAAAACTCAAGATTTCCAAGGGGCACTTTGAATGTGTTCATGCGATCAGACCATACGATTTATTTCATATTGTGATGCTTTATTCTCCAGAAATACAACAGTTTATCAAGAAATACACGAAACAATGATAATAGTATTGACATATTTTTAAGTGGGTACTTAGGAATTTTGAGTAACATATTTATATTTTTCTAAATTTATTTATATTAAACAAATTAATACAACCCAATTTTACAATTTATTTTGATTTAAGCATATTTTATTTCAAAGATAACATAATTTACCCATGCTTTATATACAACAATAAATGGATTGGAACACAAGCAAAACCCTTATAGAGAACCTTTCCCTCATATAATTCACTTTGCAGTGTGTTTTAAAGCGACACACGACAATCTTGAGTTTTGTATCAAAAATTAAAATTATCACGTCAATTTATTAATCATGTATCCTTTTTACTTGAAAACTGCTTGCATATAATCATCTAAAATTTGAGATTTCTTTTTTTTCTTCCTTATTCTACCAAATGTTTAATTATATGTTTGGTGCATTATTATCAATAGTTTGTTATAATGTAAAAATAATTTGCCTTGAACTGTTCTAATAATTAATATAACTGATTGCAAATTTGCAGGTTATGCAGACAAACTTTCGGGACTTTTAAATACATTATTAAAATAATATCATTATTGCACGAAATGCATTATTCTACGGCAGAGGATATTAACATGGCTGTATGGTATAAAATATTTACTTTATCTTACACACACGTTATACTTGCATTACTTCTACGCTTTAGGTTGCGGCCTATTGCCGGAAGATGATCACGGGCACTTCAAAGTCGTGACAGCCCCGGTGCACGTAGGTTCCACTGCCGTGCTTGTGTGTGATCCCGGATACATAATTCCTGTCCCCGTTATGATTACGTGCCAGACCAGCGGCATTTGGTCACCGGCGGGCTTTTCATGTCAATCTCAAGGTATGTTTTTACATATTTGCCTTTTAAATGTCACGGTTGCGATTATCTCCATAGAAAACCCGGAAAACTGATAGAAAACAGTACTATAATAATTTCTAATTTTATAGACATAGAAGATTACATATTTTAATACGTCCTGTATATATGTAAATACACGTAGACTTTACTTGTGTTAACTTAAGACATTATTATAGAAACTTTAGAGTGTTTAAATTTATTAAATGTATTCAAACTGGAAAAAAGAAAAGATTCATGTTTAAGCTGCTGCATTTTTAAAAGAAGCATTAGTAAAGTTAATCGAAACACCTTTAATTATACTTAGTTGTGCATATATTTAAGATGGAGAAAGAGTTGTGTGTAGAGGTTCGTCTGTGCTCGCCATTTGTGTCGAGTGTAAGCTAGTCGTATGTTGTAACCTCATTGGGTGTGTATTAGGTTCTGATGACGAGACACTAAATGTATAAGTAAAAATAAAAATGTATGTTCTGTACTGTTATTGGGTAACAAAAAACGGGTCAAACTGGGTAAAGATAATTTGAAAAGTGAGCAATGAGATATTTATTAAACATAAAATCATACTTTCCATTTCGATAACAGTTCTAGTAGAGTTTTTAAAAGACATTCGCCAATATTATAGTTCAGTACGATACAAATCAGTTTAGGAGGTAAGTACTTGTTTTCTATCATTCGACATGCTTTTTTAGACATTTACTCGGAGATTTTAGTCAATCTAACATTATAATGGAAAGTCCCATAGACAATATATGTTTTCAATTTAATAACTATTGTATGGGGCGCTTGTTTCAGCCAAAGGTTTTTTGGACTTTTCAGATAAAATTCATCTACTACCAAAATAAATTGTATATCAGGGAAACAGAATTTTTAGTGGTAAATAAAAATACCTTACTTTTCAAAATCGATTGAGAAATAAAAAAAATCATGTGCGAAAGCTGTTTTTGATGGGTCCTTTTCAATACAAAATTCTGCTGCATGAACAATTTGATTTTTTTTTTTAGAATTTTTATCCAAAAATGGTTTTTAATTGTTGGTTGGATATTATCAGGGTACATTAAGACACCCTGAACGTTTTATAGCAAAATATGAAGGCTAACTGAAATTTCTTAATTTTATGCTGTCCCACCAACAAGGAATTTACATAGGAAAAGCCCCATCAAAAATCATTTTGGCTGTGAAATATTTATTTCTCAACTGATTTTCAAAAGTAAAGTAGTTTTATTTACCACTAAAAAATAACAGTTCTAATGATATATAATTGATGTACGTATTATTAAAATTGCTCAAGCTATTGCAGAAAAACCTTTTGCTGAAACAAGCGCCCCAAACAATAGTCCTTCAATTGTTCACATGTCCAAAAGCGAAATACAAGTACAAGAAGATATCGACAACATCATTAAATGCATAAAACAAAGATACAATACACTAACTGATGCTTTATTGATAATGGAAAGTCCCATAGACAATATATGTTTTCAATTAATAACTATTGTATGGGGCGCTTGTTTTCAGCCAAAGGGTTTTTGGACTTTTCAGATAAAATTCATCTACTACCAAAATAAATTGTATATCAGGGAAACAGAATTTTTAGTGGTAAATAGAAATACCTTACTTTTCAAAATCGATTGAGAAATAAAAAAAATCATGTGCGAAAGCTGTTTTTGATGGGTCCTTTTCAATACAAAATTCTGCTGCATGAAACAATTTGATTTTTTTTTTTAGAATTTTTATCCAAAAATGGTTTTAAATTGTTGGTTGGATATTATCAGGGTACATTAAGACACCCTGAACGTTTTATAGCAAAATATGAAGGCTAACTGAAATTTCTTAATTTTATGCTGTCCCACCAACAAGGAATTTACATAGGAAAAGCCCCATCAAAAATCATTTTGGCTGTGAAATATTTATTTCTCAACTGATTTTCAAAAGTAAAGTAGTTTTATTTACCACTAAAAAATAACAGTTCTAATGATATATAATTGATGTACGTATTATTAAAATTGCTCAAGCTATTGCAGAAAAACCTTTTGCTGAAACAAGCGCCCCAAACAATAGTCCTTCAATTGTTCACATGTCCAAAAGCGAAATACAAGTACAAGAAGATATCGACAACATCATTAAATGCATAAAACAAAGATACAATACACTAACTGATGCTTTATTGAATCACAATGATGATTAGAAAAGCGTCATTACGTGGTTCATACCCCATCCAAATCCCTTCTCAAGAAGCGAAAACGGTGTTGGCTAGGATATGAAATAAAAACCTTAATTTCGGCTTAAAAGTTTGAATATTGTGAAATTAAAACTTTTTTTTTTAAACGTGTTTTATTGTCGAAATATCCATTTTAAAATCCTGCTTATATAAGCTTTCCCATCGCTTAATGGAATTGAGGCGGGACCACGTACCGGATCATGTATGGAGCGTGTATGGTGATTAGTAGCTATGATAGACAGCTAGCATCTGGGGACTCATGAATTTTGTCTAGTTTCATAACAAACTTTATCTTTAAAGGCTATGCAACATTTCCTCGAAAACAGGCGTATTCACCGAATCACTTAATTAAGACTGGTAACCATGTGTAACAGGTATGAAAACAATCTTCCGTCAACCGGACTGGATCCCAGAGTATATGGCTTTCCGTGCAAGTGCTCGAACCGCTGAGCTATCGAGAACTTACGGTTGACAATCTAGTATTCGCCATTGACCTAGCTACACACACTTACATGCTCGCGTTACTATATGTGATATGTATATATATGATATTATCTTAATTTAAAAATACAGATTGTGGACCTCTACCCAACCCTGAGTTTGGCGAAGTGGACCTGTCCGATGGAACAGACTTCATGAGTGTGGCTTTATACGAATGCAACACCGGATTTGAAAACATTGGTGGTACTTCTACCACATGTCAGGAAGGTGGACACTGGGAAGAAACATGCCCTACTTGCATTGTAAAAGGTAACACCATCCTATATGTAGAGGCATTGCTGTGATTTAGTATCTTATAAGTACGAGTGGCAGTTTTGGCAGCTGAGAACTAAAAAAACGAGAAATTAAACAAAAAACAAATTCAAATTAAAAAATAGTAAAGTAATAATTAATATGATGTTTCTTGAGAAAAAAAATATGGCTAATATTCGCATTTTGACCAGTTAAATAATTGACGAAAACAGTTACGTGAAAAAAGGCAACCAGATCGAGCTCAGCAATTTGTTTCTAATTAAATATCGATATTTTTTCAGGAAAAAATGAAAATATGTTTGTTTTCAAAAAAAACATGTTAAAGCATTGTTTATAACAGTTTTAACTTCCCATACCGATACAGGTGTCTTGTGCTCTTACAGTGTGTTTGCTTGTTTGTTTTGTTTTGTTTTGTATGGTGTTTTACGTCATGTTCAACACATGCAAGGTTATATATGACGGTCGGTTTTTTGTGATGGAGGCAGACCACCCACTTTTCCATTACTGTACACCTCCCGCCATCCGTAAGAATAGACACGCTCTGAACGAGTGACGTGATTTGTGTGTTTATGTACAAATGCTAATATCCTGCTGTCCTTTAATAAAATAACATAATTATTTTCATGGTTCATTGCAATCTCTCCCAGAGGCCATTACATCGACCTCTGTCAACGTCTAAGAAAGTAGCCTGCGATAACATGATAATGTGTCAAATGACCATAGCTAATATATCAAACTTCAACACCGTGACACCACCAACTATCGGCTGCTGATTGACACATAAACAGTCGAAAGAAACATGATTTATTTTCTACATTTTGATACATGTTTTAGATTAATAAAATAATTTAAGGTAGGTTGTTAAGAGCTATGTGATACTGGAAAGTGCTGGTAGGCAAAATGCTGTACTGTAACCCTATGGGAACGATTTGGTGGCGCGTATTTGGAATGTTTTGACGGTGGAGTGATATGCCAAAGTACAAACCTTTATTTTACCGCAATATAATTCTGAGCATGCTTTCTTGTATATTTAAAACATTCAACCCGAAAAATTGTTATCTTTTGTAATTTAAGCATTTCATATAAAGTTAATGCAGACAAATGTTAGTGCAATCAAGAAACTTGGGTATTTGATTAGACGTTGGCAGAGGTGTCTGGGTAGAGATTGGGTTCATTGTTTTCTCGTCCACTTAAATAAACGGTGTATTAAGCCATTTTAAATTGTTTATCACATACGTAGCGGACCATATTTTTTCAAGTATCAACAAAACAGTGTTGGTCCCCTTAACAAACATAACAAACATAACAAACATTCAGTATTTAACTTAATGTGTCCCAAAATTGATCGTGGTTCCAGCGTAAACGAAGTGTCAAAGACACGACAGTAACTGTTCTGTAGGTAGAACGGTTCGATTCCCGTTTTGTATTTGTTATTTGTAAACGGAGGGTGGATCTGAGGTGTTACTACCGCCATTAGAGGTTGGTGCACCTTTAAACCCACTTCATCTTATGTATTTATTGAAACAGTTTCCGTATGCATCTTTAAGTCATGTTCATTTAATTTACCTAAGCATAAATATTTCTATTTCTACATTTCAGAATGCGGTCCATTCCCGGAGGATGCTCGTGGATGTTTCAAAGTCATGGAAACCCCAATTCACATAGGCTCCACAGCAATGCTTGAGTGTGACCCTGGATACGTTGTTGATGCCCCGGTTATAATTGAATGCCAGTCCAACGGTAGCTGGTCGGCGGCGGGATCTTCTTGTCACATTCTCAGTAGGTTTAGACAGTAGCTGGTCACCACCGGCGGGATCTTGTCATATTATTGATATGTTTATACAGTAGCTGGTCACCACCGGCGGGATCTTGTCATATTCTTGATATGTTTATACAGTAGCTCGTCATCACCGGCGGGATCTTGTCATATTCTTGATATGTTTATACATTAGCTGGTCACCACCGGCGGGATCTTGTCATATTATTGATATGTTTATACATTAGCTGGTCATCACCGGAGGGATCTTGTCATATTATTGATATGTTTATACAGTAGCTGGTCACCACCGGCGGGATCTGCTTGTCATATTCTTGATACGTTTATACAGTAGCTGGTTACCACCGGCGGGATCTTGTCATATTCTTAATAGGTTTTACGGTGACGTGATTTACAAACTTGGTAAGATCCTTGGTCATCATCACGTTCATACTATCTTTGCTAAACTTCTTAAAAGGTTTATCAAAAGAGGTTATGACACTATCATTTAGCAACGCACTGCATGCTTGGTGGTGGACCCATGTACAGTTCGCCACTATGCTTTACTTTTTAATTGTGCGATGACCGGACAGGCTGTGGACCCTATGATGACGTCTACCTAAATGCCAAAAGGATGGTGATGTTTGATGTTTGTCTGCAATCTTGACTTGTCGTGCCTTCAATGGTGTATTCTCTTGTTCCTTGTTCCTCAGGCTTTTGACAAGTACCTTCTTTGTGGCTTTCTATGCTATTGTTTTTTGTCTTAATATATACACGAGCATATTTGTGTTTTACTTATATTGACTATTAATGCTGCTTTGTTGGTTAGAGAATAGTTCATGGCGGGGATTTCTTTATTTACACTGTCCCGTTTATTGGGATGACAGTAGGATAAGTGTGGGTTTTGGTGCACCCTAGAGCCTGGTTTAAACCACCAGCGGCCTTTTTTGCCACTGACCATTCCAAGGCGGTAGCCCTATTGTGAACCATTTTTGTGTTTGTGACATCCTATGCCTTTATTCCTTATTAACATTGCCATTTATGTTTGTCGTTTTGCGTGTTTTTGGGTTTACTCTTTTTTTATACTTGTTTTTAGACAGTAGATGATCAGCGGTGGGATCTTCTTATCACATTCCAGATGCGTTTAGACAGTTGCTGACGGTATCTTCTTGTCACATTCCAGATGCGTTTAGACAGTAGCTGACGGGATCTTCTTGTCACATTCCAGATGCGTTTAGACAGTAGCTGACGGGATCTTATTGTCACTTCTTAATAGGTTTAGACAGTAGCTGGTTACTGACGGGATCTTATTGTCACATTCTTAATAGGTTGAGACAGTAGCTGGTCACCGGCGGGATGTTCTTGTCACATTCTTGGTAGGTTGAGACAGTAGCTGATCACCGGCGGGATGTTCTTGTCACATTCATGGTAGGCTTAGACAGTAGCTGATCACCGGCTGGATCTTTTCGTCACATTCGTGGTAGGTTTAGACAGTAGCTGGTCGGCGGCGGGATCTTCTTGTCACATTCGTGGTAGGTTTAGACAGTAGGTGGTCACCGACGGGATCTTCTTGTCACATTCGTGGTAGGCTTAGACAGTAGCTGGTCTTCGGCGGGATCTTCTTGCCACATTCGCGGTAGGTTTAGAGAGTAGCTGATCACTGACGGGATCTTCTTGTCACATTCGTGGTAGGTTTAGACAGCAGCTGGTCACCGGCGGGATCTTCTTGTCACATTCGTGGTAGGTTTAGACAGCAGCTGGTCACCGGCGGGATCTTCTTGTCGCTTTCTTAGTAGGCTTAGACAGTAGCTGGTCAGCAGCGGGATCTTCTTGTCACATTCGTGGTAGGTTTAGACAGCAGCTGGTCACCGGCGGGATCTTCTTGTCGCTTTCTTAGTAGGTTTAGACAGCAGCTGGTCACCGGCGGGATCTTCTTGTCACATTCGTAGTAGGTTTAGACAGCAGCTGGTCACCGGCGGGATCTTCTTGTCGCATTCTTAGTAGGCTTAGACAGTAGTTGGTCGGCGGGATCTTCTTGTCACATTTTTGATAGGTTTAGACAGAAAATGATCACTGACGGGATCTTCGTGTTGAATTACGCCCCTATCTCCAAACTTCTCATATAATGTGAATACATGCCACACTCGTACTCACAGCTGCCAACCGCGTAAGATCACTTTTTGTTGTTGTTGTTGTTTAATTCGCATCATGCACAACCATTTTCATAAGTATTCCAAATGTGAATAATATACACTGAGTAACGTATTTCGTGTTGTTGACATTGTGTGTCATAAAATATATTATCAACAGTTTACGCTGTGTTATGTTTTACACGTTTTCTTCATGATGTATAAGTTACATTTTCGATTGCATTTTAATTCGAGGAATATAGTGTGAAACCCCGTATCCACTTGACCTTTTAAGCATGCGGCGCACTTCCGTCTACTACCCAGGGAGCTTATGTCACTAATTTTGCACTGACGACGTTCGGCTCTACTGCCGTTCTGCAATGCGATGAAGAATGTAGTATTTGTAATATTTCGGAAGCAGCAATAACGTGTCAAGCAAACGGAGAATGGTCGACGTCAACTGAAACGTGTCTCGGTCCCGACAGTAAGTTTGAATGTTATAAATGGTAAAGTGTTTAACATACAAATAATCTCTGAATCAAAACTAAATAATTGAAAAGAATTCTAAAAACAAGTAAAAGTAATATATTTTGATTCATTAAATATGTACCCCCGAATAGCAATCGGTATGACAAGTTGCACGCATTCTCTATTTTCAGTCAAAGCAAACGTATAATCTGTCCCTGGTTAGAAATAAGCACAGCAATGCTGCAGGCAACACCTAATTTCAGCCAAAGAATAGGCTTATTTTGTCCCCGATTTGCAATTTATATAATTTGCGATACTGCGCGCACAAACACAATATGTAACATATATATAAAACAGTATTACACGCTCATATATTTAAAACTATAGTTATTGTTTTATCAATCTTTGTTTCTAGAATCATATGATGTATTTCTCTGTCAGGCTGTCCCGACGCCGGCTGGGTGTATTTCAGTAAGTCGTGCTACCTGTTTCATACAGTGAAAATGAACGTTAATGACGCTATGGTAAGTCAAAGGAAAAACTAAATAAAACTGCGTCCATGTCCATATAATACGGTGTCCTGTTAGGTCGATGGTCGATGGTAAGATGCGATGGTCGATGGTAAGATGCGATGGTAAGATGCGATGGTCGATGGTAGGATGCGATGGTAAGATGCGATGGTCGATGGCAAGATGCGATGGTCGATGGTAAGATGCGATGGTCGATGGTCTATCGCATCTTACCATCGACCATCGCATCTTACCATCGACCATCGCATCTTGCCATCGCATCTTACTATTGACCATCGCATCTTACCATCGACCATCGCATCTTACCATCACATCTTACCATCGACCATCGCATCTTACCATCGACCATCGCATCTTACCATCGACCATCGCATCTTACCATCGCATATTACCATCGACCATCGTATCTTAACAAGTCGAAGGTAAGATTAGATGGTAAGATGGCCCTAACAGGACACCGTAATATAACTTCTTTCACACATGCAGTATGGTTATATACTGAACAAAAAAGTTTAGCATGACATTTTAGGAACATAGATAAAACATATGAACATTGATGTAATGGTTTGAAGATTTTAGAAATGTTAGGTAAGGGTGTGATTTTCAAAACAATTGTGATATTTTATTATTTCTAAGCAAAATATCATACTTATCTCCAATATAATAAAAAAAAACTTATTTCGTTATACAAAAGCATTGCTTTGAACGAATTTAATATTTGGCATTGACAAGAATTGTCCATTGTGTCATTATTTAAAAAACGCTAAAATATGTTCATAAAACATTGTTATTCTCAAAATAAGAAAGTGCGTTAATTTAAAATTATCTCCCTTTTTAATCGAAATGAGAACGATTTTCGATAACCTTCATCATTGACCACGAACATACAGGGATGCATATCTCGCCTATGGACTTGACTTGCATTTTATGTGCTAAATTAATGTTTCTCAGTATAATTTTTAAAATGAATTTTGTACAATAAACTATACATGTCTTACCTTTTTAAAAAAACGTGTATAGATATTATACGATTATATAATAAGCGCTGATTCATTGATTCTCAATTCCTGGTGTAATATAAATATATCAATATCGCAACTATAAGTGGAGTACTTATAAAGTAGCTATCCCGTCAGCAGCAGGTAAATCAAATTGTTTACTCTGAACACCGACGTAGGTCAATGTGTATTCATTACACGTGACCATAACGTCATACGTTGTTGTGTTTTTCATAAACTTAACGGAAATATAACCCTTTGACATTTGTCGCCGAAATGACGATTTATGGGTACCAACTCTTAATTCTTTTTACGCATATATAATTACAGGCATTTTCAGAATACTTGAATCCATCTAGACTTGTAATCAACACATATGCCATTTTTTCATAACATAAACACATAAAATAGAGAAACTTGTTAGTTTCTTTCTTGTGTGAATATGTATTTGGCTGACATATACTATGAATACTTTGTTTCATAGATATATAACTATTTATTACAATTGCTAATTATTGTACGGTACTACGGGGGATGATTCTCCGACCCCCATGTACCTATGACGGGGGAAATACATGGGGTGTCTTTATTTTTAAAGATGGGTGGAAAAAATAAAAAACATGGATAGCGGAAGAACGGTTTTGTAGTAAAATCTGGCGGTTTAGTTTCTTTAAAAATGTAGTAGCGTATCGTTCTTATTTTTTAGGCGTTCTGTGCTGCTAGCAGCAGTCGACTGGTGTTTGTCGAAACAGCAACAGAGCATGCTTTTCTACGGAATGAACTCCTTAACATCATTCAAGCAAGTATGTCAATCATCGAATGTTATGAAATCAAATATGTTTAGTTATGTAACCCGTTCTGCCAGCGTTCGAGCGCCTCCATGGTCGATGGGTTTACGACGTTGCGATGTAAACCTTCTCTGCGGGTTCGAATCCCACTGGGAGCTCGACTTGTAAGTGAGGAAGTGACGATTCTTGCGGATTGCGAGAGGTGTACAGTACTGGTTCTACCCATGAAAAGTAGGCTGGTCTGCCTCCACCACAAAAGTCGAACGTCATATATAACCTTACATGTGTTGTAAATGACGTAAAAACAAACAAACAAATTGCCAGCGATCGGTATTCTCATCGTATGTAAAACCTTTTTCGATTATTTTATTTTCAAAATACCTTTAGGCCAGACCGATCAGCAAGTTACATCAATGATTATCAGCACATACATTCATTCATCACAAATAAAAACAAGAAGAAACTGATGCAAAGCATCAAGGCGGTGCAGAATGTTTTCAAAAGTAGGAAAGAAACATGAATTTATTTGCAAATTTTTATTATATAACAACAAAAATGTAGAATTATTTTGAAAAGTATAAAAAGTTATATGGCAACAGTAAGCAATAGTAACTTGAGATCAAAGGCACATACTTAAGATATCAAAACATATTTAATATGAAGATTTTTAGAATGTTGAGGTAGTTTGAATTAAGTGATATATATCAAAAAAGAAACTGATATGATCAGTGAAATGTGTACTATGACAAATGGCTGGGGTAGGTGGACATGTATTCGGAAAAAGTGGTTTGTAGAGGTAGATATCGTACAGTTTTTTTTTTTTAATGTTTGACACTGATTTTTGTCATATGTGTGTGCCACGTAGGCTGATCATGAGATTTTCCAGAGTGGAAACCAGTATTGCATGGCCTGCGTCAGGAAATAGCATGCTCAAGCAAAGTTTCGCAGCTGTATCTGTTATAATTACTGAAAGAAGTGCACCTTAACATAAAACTTAACCAAATACGCAGACGCCAATCAAGGGATGACAATAAGTCGTATATTTTTCCGAAAAACATACTGGCTAAAAAATGGACCTTAACGGAAAACTGAACCAATATACTAAGTTCAAAAAGGGGAATAACTTTTGCAGAAAGCAGCACAGAGTTATGACACCTGATATGCTGGGTCATGTCATGATGTAGAACAACCGTATACATTTTCAAAGTTGTAACTTATAGTTACCTAATATATGGACCTATGACATAGCGCCAATTTCAATACAGCAATTTCAATACAACAACACGATCTTATGGCTAGTCTTTTACCCCAAACATTTTGGCCAGTTCTTTACCCCCCTACCTTTTTAACTACGTGCTCGTCCATATGTCACGCGCTCCTCCATATGTATCATCAAAAAGCAAATACAAATATAAGCTGCGCGCTCAAGGCGCGCCGCCATAAACAACATCAGATTAACACCCTTAACCCGTTACATATATATAATGGACTGTTCTTTCTTTGAATTAAGACCATTCCATTTACGTGACAAAGTGGTGTTTTGGGGAAAAGGACTGATCGGCAGCCGGACATTGTAAACCCTGATCAGCCTGTTACTCGCAGGCTGATCTGGGTTTACAATGGACGCCAATGTTATTGTAAGGGTTAAGGGTAAAACCCAGAGATGTGTGCATGTCCATAGTCAATACGTTTACAGGACATAATTTTAGGAAGGTTGATGATTATGCTTTTACATCTCGCTTGAGGGCTGTATTATAATTTTCCACACGAATCAAAGTAAAACCAAATGTATCATTTTGTCCGTCCTATCACTAAATGCATTAAGTTGACAGTTATAAGTTTTGAGAAATGATTTAAAGAAAAACTAATTTAGTTTGCATACTAATGTTTTCTCCACCTCGGTCATTAAAACTGATAAGTGGCAAAATAATACAACAATTACGTTTCGAATTACTTCCATTGAAATACATTGAAATTAAATATTAAAAAAACTCATTATGACAATCTGGACATAATCTTGTTTTCATATCAATTTTGGGGGTAACATGTCGTAAAAAACAAATTCGAAAATGGATCTTCATTTCAGCTGGTAATGATCCAGAGGGGGACTACTGGATGGGTATCACAGATGAAGCGATTGAGGGCACCTTTGTACGGTTCACAACAGGGGAGCCAGCTCCATTCTTCTCTTGGAATCATCCATCCAATCCTAGCAATACGGATGACATCGAGCACTGTGTAGAATTTCGAAGAGATCGGGGTTACAACTGGAATGATATGCAGTGCAGTGACCTCGACTTTCCGTTGTGCGAGAAGGAACTGTGCCTTGTGTAATGAAAAAGATGATTAACAAATGAGAGGATAAACGGCAATCTTGAAGCAGTTATCAAGCATATAAGTAAAATAGTATTGGTGAAATGTAATCAACAGTTAGTAACCTGCAAAACCAATTTAGTTTATACAATTTTTGTAATTAATATTAATGATTGAACAAATGCAATTTTTGTAGAAAACTAAAGGAACGCCGCAATATTTAAAAAAATCAAGATTGCCGTGTGTCCCTTTACAACACAATTTTGACTAAGACTTTGCTTACATATATTTTAATAACATATTTGATAACAGATAATGCAATTTAGGGGTATTAATGGTGCAACAACAATTAGTTATGTGCAATAACAATTAACTTAGAACTGCTGATATAATTATTAATAATGATTTAACAATATGCAAGTTATCTTGGAAAGCACGAGCTTGAAAGATTAAAAAGAGTGTCGTGTGGCCCTTTTATATATAGGGCGAAACTTTGACAAAATATCAATGAATTAATATACTTTAATGATGTTACCTTCGTTATGCAATTATTGTTATCAAAAGATTATTCAATGCATTGTAAAGAACAGAAGAACAACAGCTAATGGAAATACTCATCAACATGTTTTGGCAATACTCGTCAACATGTTTTGGCAATAATCGTCAAAGTGTAATGGCAATACTCGTCAAAATGTTTTGGCAATACTCGTCAACATGTAATGGCAATACTCATCAACATGTTTTGGCAATACTCGTCAACATGTTTTGGCAATACTCGTCAACATGTTTTGGCAATACTCGTCAACATGTAATGGCAATACTCGTCAACATGTTTTGGCAATACTCGTCAACATGTAATGGCAATACTAGTCAACTTGTAATGGCAATACTCATGAACTTGTAATGGCAATACTCGTCAACATGTAATGGCAATACTCGTCAACGGGTAATGGCAATACTCGTCAACATGTAATGGCAATACTCGTCAACATGTTTCGGCAATACTCGTCAACACGTAATGGCAATACTCGTCAACATGTTTTGGCAATACTCGTCAACAGGTAATGGCAATACTAGTCAACTTGTAATGGCAATACTCATCTACTTGTAATGGCAATACTCGTCAACATGTATTGGCAATACTAGTCAACATGTAATGGCAATACTCGTCAACGGGTCATGGGAATACTCGTCAATATGTAATGAAAATACTAGTCAACATGTAATGGCAATACTCGTCAACATGTAACGGATATATTCGTCAACATGTAACGCCAATACTCGTCAACAGATAAAGGCAATACTCGTCAACATGTAACAACAACACTCGTCAACATGTACCGGCAATACTAGTCAACATGTAATGGCAATACTCGTCTACATGTAACGGATATATTCGTCAACATGTAACGCCAATACTCGTCAACAGATAACGGCAATACTCGTCAACATCTACCAACAACACTCGTCAACATGTACCGGCAATACTCGTCAACATGTACCGGCAATACTCGTCAACATGTAATGGCAATACTCGTCAACTTCTAATGCCAATATTCTTCAACATGTAATGGCAATACTCATCAACAGGTAATGGCAATACTAGTCAACAGGTACTGGCAATACTTGTCAACATGTAATGGCAATACTCGTCAAGATGTAATGGCAATACTCGTCAACTTGTAATGGTAATACTCGTCAAGAGGTAATGGCAATACTAGTCAACATGTAATGGCAATATTCGTCAACATGTAAAGGCAATACTAGTCAACATGTAATGGCAATACTCGTCAACATGTAATTGCAATACTAGTCAACATGTAATGGAGACTTGTAATGACGGGCAATACTCGTCAACGGGTAACGGCAATACTAGTCAACAGGTAATGGCAAGTCAACATGTTATGGCAATACTAGCCAACATGCAATGGCAATACTCGTCAACTTGCAATGGCAATACTCGTCAACATGTAATGGCAATACTAGTCAACAAGTAACGGCAATACTCGTCAAAATGTAACGGCACTATTCGTCAACAAGTAACGGCAATACTCGTCAACATGTACCGCAATTCTCGTCAACATGTAATGGCAATACTCGTCAACTTGATATGGCAATACTCGTCAACATGTAATGCCAATACTCGTCAACTTGTAATGTCAATACTCGTCATTATGTAATGGCAATACTCGTCAACAGGTAATAGTAATACAAGTCAACATGTAATAGCAATATTCGTCAACATGTAAAGGCAATACTAGTCAACATGTAATGGCAATACTCGTCAACATGTAATGGCAATATTAGTCAACATGTAATGGCGACTTGTAATGGAGGGCAATACTCGTCAACTGGTAATGGCAATACTCGTCAATTCGTAATGGCAATACTCGTCAACATGTAATGGCAATAATCGTCGACATGTAATGGCAATACTCGTCAACAGGTAATGGCAATACTAGTCAATAGGTAATGGCAATACTCGCCAACATGTAATGCCAATATTCGTCAATATGTAATGGCAATACTAGTCAACAGGTAATGGTGGCAATACTAGTCAACAGGTAACGGCAATACTCGTCGACATGTAACGGCAATACTCGTCGACATGCAATAGCAATACTCGTCAACTTGCAATGGCAATACTCGTCAACATGTAATGGCAATAATCCTCAACTTGTAATGCCAATACCCATCAACAGTTAATGGCAATACTCGTCAACATGTAATGGCAATACTAGTCAGCAGGTAACGGCAATACTCATAAGCATGCAACCGCAATTCTCGTCAGCTGGTAATGGCAATACTCGTCAGCATGTAATGGCAATACTCGTCAGCTTGTAATGGCAATACTCGTCAGCATGTAATGGCAATACTCGTCAACATGCAATGGCAATACTAGTCAACAGTTAATGGCAATATACGTCAAAAGGTAATGCAAATACTCGTCAACTTGTAATGGCAATACTCGTCAACATGTAATGGCAATACTCATCAACATGTTTTGGCAATACTCGTCAACATGTTTTGGCAATACTCGTCAACATGTTTTGGCAATACTCGTCAACATGTAATGGCAATACTCGTCAACATGTTTTGGCAATACTCGTCAACATGTAATGGCAATACTAGTCAACTTGTAATGGCAATACTCATGAACTTGTAATGGCAATACTCGTCAACATGAAGTGGCAATACTCGTCAACGGGTAATGGCAATACTCGTCAACATGTAATGGCAATACTCGTCAACATGTTTCGGCAATACTCGTCAACACGTAATGGCAATACTCGTCAACATGTTTTGGCAATACTCGTCAACAGGTAATGGCAATACTAGTCAACTTGTAATGGCAATACTCATCTACTTGTAATGGCAATACTCGTCAACATGTATTGGCAATACTAGTCAACTTGTAATGGCAATACTCGTCAACGGGTCATGGGAATACTCGTCAATATGTAATGAAAATACTAGTCAACATGTAATGGCAATACTCATCAACATGTAACGGATATATTCGTCAACATGTAACGCCAATACTCGTCAACAGATAAAGGCAATACTCGTCAACATGTAACAACAACACTCGTCAACATGTACCGGCAATACTAGTCAACATGTAATGGCAATACTCGTCAACATGTAACGGATATATTCGTCAACATGTAACGCCAATACTCGTCAACAGATAACGGCAATACTCGTCAACATGTACCAACAACACTCGTCAACATGTACCGGCAATACTCGTCAACATGTACTGGCAATACTCGTCAACATGTAATGGCAATACTCGTCAACTTCTAATGCCAATATTCTTCAACATGTAATGGCAATACTCATCAACAGGTAATGGCAATACTAGTCAACAGGTACTGGCAATACTTGTCAACATGTAATGGCAATACTCGTCAAGATGTAATGGCAATACTCGTCAACTTGTAATGGTAATACTCGTCAAGAGGTAATGGCAATACTAGTCAACATGTAATGGCAATATTCGTCAACATGTAAAGGCAATACTAGTCAACATGTAATGGCAATACTCGTCAACATGTAATTGCAATACTAGTCAACATGTAATGGAGACTTGTAATGACGGGCAATACTCGTCAACGGGTAACGGCAATACTAGTCAACAGGTAATGGCAAGTCAACATGTTATGGCAATACTAGCCAACATGCAATGGCAATACTCGTCAACTTGCAATGGCAATACTCGTCAACATGTAATGGCAATACTAGTCAACAAGTAACGGCAATACTCGTCAAAATGTAACGGCACTATTCGTCAACAAGTAACGGCAATACTCGTCAACAGGTAACGGCAATACTCGTCAACATGTACCGCAATTCTCGTCAACATGTAATGGCAATACTCGTCAACTTGATATGGCAATACTCGTCAACATGTAATGCCAATACTCGTCAACTTGTAATGTCAATACTCGTCATTATGTAATGGCAATACTCGTCAACAGGTAATAGTAATACTAGTCAACATGTAATAGCAATATTCGTCAACATGTAAAGGCAATACTAGTCAACATGTAATGGCAATACTCGTCAACATGTAATGGCAATATTAGTCAATATGTAATGGCGTTTTGTAATGGAGGGCAATACTCGTCAACTGGTAATGGCAATACTCGTCAATTCGTAATGGCAATACTCGTCAACATGTAATGGCAATAATCGTCGACATGTAATGGCAATACTCGTCAACAGGTAATGGCAATACTAGTCAATAGGTAATGGCAATATTCGTCAATATGTAATGGCAATACTAGTCAACAGGTAATGGTGGCAATACTAGTCAACAGGTAACGGCAATACTCGTCGACATGTAACGGCAATACTCGTCGACATGCAATAGCAATACTCGTCAACTTGCAATGGCAATACTCGTCAACATGTAATGGCAATAATCCTCAACTTGTAATGCCAATACCCATCAACAGTTAATGGCAATACTCGTCAACATGTAATGGCAATACTAGTCAGCAGGTAACGGCAATACTCATCAGCATGCAACCGCAATTCTCGTCAGCTGGTAATGGCAATACTCGTCAGCATGTAATGGCAATACTCGTCAGCTTGTAATGGCAATACTCGTCAGCATGTAATGGCAATACTCGTCAACATGCAATGGCAATACTAGTCAACAGTTAATGGCAATATACGTCAAAAGGTAATGCAAATACTCGTCAACTTGTAATGGCAATACTCGTCCGCTTGTAATGGCAATACTCGTCAACAAGTAATGGCAATACTCGGTAACTTTTAATGTTAATACTCGTAAACATGAAATGTCAATACTCATCAACATGTAATGGCAATACTCGTCAGTTTGTAATGGCAATACTCGTCAACATGTAGTGGCAATACTCGTCAAAAGGTAATGGCAATACTCGTCAGTTTGTAATGACAATACTCGTCAACATGTAGTGGCAATACTCGTCAATTTGTAGTGGCAATACTCGTCAACAGGTAATGGCAATACTCGTCAACATGCAGTGCAATACTTGTCAACATATAAAGGCAATACATGTCAACATGTAACGGCAATACTCGTTAATAGATAATGTCAATACTCGTCAACATGTAATGGCAATACTCGTCAACTTGTAATGGCAATACTGGTCAACAGGTAATGGCAATACTGGTAAACAGGTAATGGCAAGACTCGCCAACATGTAAGGGCAATACTCGTCAATTTGTAGTGGCAATACTCGTCAACAGGTAATGGCAATACTCGTCAACATGCAGTGCAATACTTGTCAACATATAAAGGCAATACATGTCAACATGTAACGGCAATACTCGTTAATAGGTAATGTCAATACTCGTCAACATGTAATGGCAATACTCGTCAACTTGTAATGGCAATACTGGTCAACAGGTAATGGCAATACTGGTAAACAGGTAATGGCAATACTCGCCAACATATAAAGGCAATACTAGTCAATAGGTAATGGCAAGACTCGCCAACATGTAATGGCAATACTCGTCAGCAGGTAATGACAATACTAGTCAATATGTTATGGCAATACTCGTCAACAGGTAATGACAATACTAGTCAACAGGTAATGGCAATATTCTTCAAAAGGTAATGGAAATACTCGGCAACTTGTAATGCCTATGAAAGTCACTATTTAATGGCAATACTCTGTAACTTTTAATGGCAATACGCGTAAAATTGAAATGTCAATACTCGTCAACATGTAATGGCAATACTCGTCAGCATGTTAAGGAAATACTCGTCAACATGTTGTGGTAATTCTCGTCAACTTGTAATGACAATACTCGTCAACATGCAGTGCAATAGTCGTCAACATATAAGGGCTATACATGTCAACATGTAACGGCAATACTCGTCAACATGTAGTGGCAATACTCGTCAAATTTTAGTGGAAATAAACGTCGACTGGTAATGGCAATACTCGTCAAAAGGTAATGACAATACTCGTCAACATGCAGTGCAATACTCGTCAACATATAATGGCAATACTCGTCAACATGTAATGGCAATACTCGTCCACATGTAATGGAAATACTCGTCAACATGTAATGGCAATACTAGTGAACTTGTAATGGCAATACTCGTCAACATGTAATGGCAATACTGGTCAACCTGTAATGGCAATACTCGTCAACTTGTCATGGCAATACTCGTCAAGAGGTAATGGCAATACTAGTCAAAAGGTAATGGTAATATTAGCCAACATGTAGTGGCAATACTCGCCAACATGTAATGGCGATACTCGTCAACATGTAATGGCAATACTCGTCAACAGGTAATGGCAATACTCGTCAACATGTAATCGCAATACTCGTCAACATATGTAATGACATGTAATGGCAATACTCGTCAAAAAGTAGTGGCTGTAATCGTCAGCATGTAATGGCAATACTCGTCAGCAGGTAATGACAATTATAGTCAACATGTTACGGCAATACTCGTCAACAGGTAATGGCAATACTAGTCAACAGGTAATGGCAATATTCGTGAAAAGTTAATTTAAATACTCGTCAACTTGTAATGGCAATGAAGGTCACCATGTAATGACAATACTCTGTAACTTTTCATGGCAATACTCGTGAACTTGAAGTGTCAATACTCGTCAACATGTAATGTCAATACTCGTCAGCTTGTAATGGCAATACTCGTCAACATGTTGTGACAATACTCGTCAACTTGTAGTGTCAATACCCGTCAACTTGTAATGGCAATACTCGTCAACAGGTAATGACAATACTCGTCAACATGCAGTGCAATACTCGTCAAAATTAAATGGCTATACATGTCAACATGTAACGGCAATATTCGTCAACATGTAATGGCAATACTCGTCAACTTGTAATGGCAATACTCGTCAACATGTAATGGCAATACTCGTCAACACGTAATGGCAATACTTTCCAACTTTTAATGGTAATACTGGTCAACAGGTAATGGCAATACTGGTAAACAGGTAATGGCAATACTCGCCAACATATAATGGCAATACTAGTCAACAGGTAATGGCAATACTCGCCAACATGTAATGGCAATACTCGTCAGCAGGTAATGACAATACTAGTCAATATGTTATGGCAATACTCGTCAACAGGTAATGACAATACTAGTCAACAGGTAATGGCAATATTCGTCAAAAGGTAATGGAAATACTCGTCAACTTGTAATGGCAATGAAAGTCACCATGTAATGGCAATACTCTGTAACTTTTAATGGCAATACTCGTGAACTTGAAATGTCAATACTCGTCAACATGTAATGGCAATACTCGTTAGCTTGTAATGGCAATACTCGTCAACATGTTGTGGTAATTCTCGTCAACTTGTAGTGCAATACTCGTCAACTTGCAATGGCAATACTCGTCAACATGCAGTGCAATACTCGTCAACATATAATGGCTATACATGTCAACATGTAACGGCAATACTCGTCAACATGTAATGGCAATACTCGTCTGCTTGTAATGGCAATA
Organism: Cyrtodaria siliqua; assembly: GCA_037043455.1. NCBI lineage: Eukaryota > Metazoa > Mollusca > Bivalvia > Adapedonta > Hiatellidae > Cyrtodaria > Cyrtodaria siliqua. The sequence goes on from JAWPHD010001678.1 coordinate 94,458, forward strand.
CTCTTCAACATGTAATGGCAATACTCGTCAACTTTTAATGGCAATACTGGTCAACAGGTAATGGCAATACTGGTCAAAAGGTAATGGCAATACTCGCCAACATATAATGACAATACTAGTCCATAGGTAATGGCAATACTCGCCAACATGTAATGGCAATATTCTTCAACATGTAATGGTAATACTAGTCAACAGGTAATGGTGGCAATACTAGTCAACAGGTAATGGCAATACTCGTCAACATGCTTAAGGCAATACTAGTCAACTGGTAATGGCAATACTCGTCAACTTGTAATGGCAATAGTCGTCAACAGGTAATGAAAATACTCGCCAGCATGTAGTGGCAATACTCGCCAACATGTAATGGCGATACTCGTCAACATGTAATGGCGATACTCGTCAACATGTAATGGCAATACTCGTCAACATGTAATAGCAATACTCGTCCACAGGTAATGGCAATACTCGTCAACATGTAATGGCAATACTCCTCAACTTATGTAATGACATGTAATGGCAATACTCGTCAACAGGTAATGGCTGTACTCGTCAGCATGTAATGGCAATACTCGTCAGCAGGAAATGACAATAACAGTCAACTTGTTATGGCAATACTCGTCAACAGGTAATGGCAATACTAGTCAACAGGTAATGGCAATATTCGTCAAAAGCTAATGCAAATACTCGCCAACTTGTAATGGCAATGAAAGTCACCATGTAATGGCAATACTCCTCAACTTATGTAATGACATGTAATGGCAATACTCGTCAACAGGTAATGGCTGTACTCGTCAGCATGTAATGGCAATACTCGTCAGCAGGAAATGACAATAACAGTCAACTTGTTATGGCAATACTCGTCAACAGGTAATGGCAATACTAGTCAACAGGTAATGGCAATATTCGTCAAAAGCTAATGCAAATACTCGCCAACTTGTAATGGCAATGAAAGTCACCATGTAATGGCAATACTTTGCAACTTTTAATGGCAATACTCGTCAGCTTGTAATGGCAATACTCGTCAACATGTTGTGGCAATACTCGTCAACTTGTAGTAGCAATACTCGTCAACTTGTAATGGCAATACTCGTCAACAGGTAATGACAATACTCGTCAACATGCATTGCAATACTCGTCAACATATAATGGCTATACATGTCAACATGTAACGGCAATACTGGTCAACAGGTAATGGCAATACTCGCCAACATATAATGGTAATACTAGTCAAAAGGTAATGAAAATATTCGTCAACATGTAATGGTAATACTAGTCAACAGGTAGTGGTGGCAATACTAGTCAACAGGTAGTGGTAATACTCGTCAATATGCTTAAGGCAATACTAGTCAACAGGTAATGGCAATACTCGTCAACTTGTAACGGCAATACTCGTCAACTTGTAACGGCAATACTCGTCAACAGGTAATGGCAATACACGTCAACCGGTAATGGCAATACTCGTCAACATGTAATGCAAATGCTCGCCAACAGGTAATGACACTGCTCGTCAACATGTAATGGCAATACTCGTCAACAGGTAATGGCAATGAAAGTCACCATGTAATGGCAATACTCGGCAACTTTTAACGGCAATACTCGTGAACATGAAATGTCAATAGTCGTCAACATGTAATGGCAATACTCGTCAGTTTGTAATGGCAATACTCGTTAACATGTTGTGGCAATACTCGTCAAATGTAATGGCAATACTCGTCAACAGGTAATAGCAATACTCGTCAACATGTAATAAAAATACTCGCCAACATGTAGTGGCAATACTCGCCAATATGTAATGGCGATACTCTCGAACAGGTAATGGCGATATTCGTTAACATGTAATGGCAATACTCTTCAAGATGTTATGGCAATACTCGTCAACTGGTAATGGCAATACTCGTCAACAGGTAATGGCAATACTCGTCAACATGTAATGGCAAAACTCGTCAACATATGTAATGACAGGTAATGGCTGTACTCGTCAGAATGTTATGGCAATACTCGTCAGCAGGTAATGACAATACTAGTCAACATGTTATGGCAATACTCGTCAACAGGTAATGGCAATACTCGTCAACATGTAATGGCAATACTCGTCAACATGTAACGGCAATACTCGTCAACAGGAAATGTCAATACTCGTCAACATGTAATGGCAATACTCGTCAACAGGTAATGGCAATACTCGTCAACATGTAAGGGCAATACTCGTCAACAGGTAATGGCTGTACTCGTCAGCATGTAATGGCAGTACTCGTCAACATGTAATGGCACGACTCGTCAACAGGTAATGGCAATACCCTCAACATGTAATGGCAATACTAGTCAGCAAGTAATGGCAATACTCGTCAGCAGGTAATGGCAATACTCGTAAACTTGTAATGTCAATACTCGTCAACATGAAATGGCAATACAAGTCAACTGGTAATGGCAATATTCGTCAAAAGGTAATAGCAATACTCGTCTACATGTAATATAAATGCTCGTCAACAGGTAATGAAAATACTCGTCAACAGGTAATGGCAATGCTCCTCAACATGTAATGACAATACTCGTCAACATGTAATGGCAATACTCGTTCAACAGGTAATGGCAATGCTCGTCAACATGTAATGGCAATACTCGTCAACAGGTAATGGCAACACTCGTCAACATGTAATGGCACTACTCGTCAACATGTAATGGAAATGCTCGTCAACAGGTAATTACAATACACGTCAAAAGGTAATAGCAATACTCGTCTACATGTAATAGAAATGCTCGTCAACAGGTAATTACAATACACGTCAACAGGTAATAGCAATACTCGTCAACATGTTATGGCAATACTCGTCAACATGTAATGAAAATGCTCGTCAACAGGTAATGCAAATACTCGTCAACAGGTAATGGCAATGCTCGTCAACATGTAATGGCAATTCTCGTCAACATGTAATGGCAATGCTCGTCAACATGTAATGGCAATACTCGTCAACATGTAATGGAAATGCTCGTCAACAAGTAATGACAATACTCGTCAACATGTAATGAAAATTCTTGTCAACTTTTAATGTCAATACTCGTCAACTGGTAATGGCAATATTCGTCAAAAGGTAATAGCAATACTCGTCTACATGTAATAGAAATGCTCGTCAACAGGTAATGAAAATACTCGTCAACAGGTAATGGCAATGCTCCTCAACATGTAATGGCAATGCTCGTCAACAGGTAATGGCAACACTCGTCAACATGTAATGGCACTACTCATCAACATGTAATGGAAATGCTCGTCAACAGGTAATTACAATACTCGTCAACAGGTAATAGCAATACTCGCCAACATGTTATGGCAATACTCGTCAACATGTAATGGAAATGCTCGTCAACAGGTAATGAAAATATTCGTCAACAGGTAATGACAATTCTCGTCAACATGTAATGGCAATTCTCGTCAACATGTAATGGCAATACTCGTCAACATGTAATGGAAATGCTCGTCAACAGGTAATGACAATTCTCATCAACATGTAATGAAAATACTCGTCAACATGTAACGGCAATACTCGTCAATACGTAACGGCAATACTCGTGTTGTCAACACGTAACGGCAATACTCGTCAACATGTAATGGCTATACTCGTCAACATGTAATGGCAATACCAGTCAACATGTAATGACAATACTCGTCAACATGTAATGGAAATATTCGTCAACTTGTAATGGCAATATTCGTAAGCATGTAATGGAAATACTCGTCAACAGGTGATGGCGATACTCGTCAACATGTAATGGCAATACTAGTCAAATGGTAACGGCAATACTCGTCAACACCTAACGGCAATACTCGTCAACACGTAACGGCTATACTCGTCAACATGTAATGGCGATACTCGTCAACAAGGTAATGGCAATACTCGTCAACATGTAAGGGCAATACTCGTCAACAGGTAATGGCTGTACTCGTCAGCATGTAATGGCAGTACTCGTCAACATGTAATGGCACGACTCGTCAACAGGTAATGGCAATACCCTCAACATGTAATGGCAATACTAGTCAGCAAGTAATGGCAATACTCGTCAGCATGTAATGGCAATACTAGTCAGCAGGTAATGGCAATACTCGTCAACATGTAATGTCAATACTAGTCAGCAGGTAATGGCAATACTCGTCAGCATGTAATGGCAATACTCGTCAGCATGTAATGGCAATACTAGTCAGCAAGTAATGGCAATACTCGTCAGCATGTAATGGCAATACTAGTCAGCAGGTAATGGCAATACTCGTCAACATGTAATGGCAATACTAGTCAGCAGGTAATGGCAATACTCGTCAGCATGTAATGGCAATACTCGTAAACTTGTAATGTCAATACTAGTCAACTGGTAATGGCAATACTCGTAAACTTGTAATGTCAATACTAGTCAGCAGGTAATGGCAATACTCGTCAACATGTAATGGCAATACTAGTCAGCAGGTAATGGCAATACTCCTCAGCAGGTAATGGCAATACTCGTAAACTTGTAATGTCAATACTAGTCAACTGGTAATGGCAATATTCGTCAAAAGGTAATAGCAATACTCGTCTACATGTAATATAAATGCTCGTCAACAGGTAATGAAAATACTCGTCAACAGGTAATGGCAATACTAGTCAACTGGTAATGGCAATATTCGTCAAAAGGTAATAGCAATACTCGTCTACATGTAATATAAATGCTCGTAAACTTGTAATGTCAATACTCGTCAACATGAAATGGCAATACTAGTCAACTGGTAATGGCAATATTCGTCAAAAGGTAATAGCAATACTCGTCTACATGTAATATAAATGCTCGTCAACAGGTAATGAAAATACTCGTCAACAGGTAATGGCAATGCTCCTCAACATGTAATGGCAATACTCGTCAACAGGTAATGGCAACACTCGTCAACATGTAATGGCACTACTCGTCAACTTGTAATGGAAATGCTCGTCAACAGGTAATTACAATACTCGTCAACAGGTAATAGCAATACTCGTCAACATGTAATGGCAATACTCGTCAACATGTAATGGAAATGCTCGTCAACAGGTAATGACAATACTCGTCAACATGTAATGAAAATTCTCGTCAACTTTTAATGTCAATATTCGTCAACTGGTAATGGCAATATTCGTCAAAAGGTAATAGCAATACTCGTCTACATGTAATAGAAATGCTCGTCAACAGGTAATGAAAATACTCGTCAACAGGTAATGGCAATGCTCCTCAACAGGTAATGGCAATGCTCGTCAACAGGTAATGGCAATGCTCGTCAACATGTAATGGCAATACTCGTCAACATGTAATGGAAATGCTCGTCAACAGGTAATTACAATACTCGTCAACAGGTAATAGCAATACTCGTCAACATGTTATGGCAATACGCGTCAACATGTAATGGAAATGCTCGTCAACAGGTAATGAAAATACTCGTCAACAGGTAATGGCAATGCTCGTCAACATGTTATGGCAATACTCGTCAACAGGTAATGGCAATACTCGTCAACATGTAATGGAAATGCTCGTCAACAGGTAATGACAATACTCGTCAACATGTAATGAAAATTTTCGTCAACTTTTAATGTCAATACTCGTCAACATGTAACGGCAATACTCGTCAATAACAATACGTAACGGCAATACTCGTGTTGTCAACACGTAACGGCAATACTCGTCAACATGTAATGGCTATACTCGTCAACATGTAATGGCAATTCTCGTCAACATGTAATGGCAATGCTCGTCAACATGTAATGGCAATACTCGTCAACAGGTAATGGCAATACTCGTCAACATGTAATGGAAATGCTCGTCAACAGGTAATGACAATACTCGTCAACAAGTAATGAAAATTCTCGTCAACTTTTAATGTCAATACTCGTCAACATGTAACGGCAATACTCGTCAATACCAATACGTAACGGCAATACTCGTGTTGTCAAAACGTAACGGCAATACTCGTCAACATGTAATGGCTATACTCGTCAACATGTAATGGCAATACCAGTCAACATGTAATGACAATACTCATCAACATGTAATGGAAATATTCGTCAACTTGTAATGGCAATATTCGTCAGCATGTAATGGAAATACTCGTCAACAGGTGATGGCGATACTCGTCAACATGTAATGACAATACTAGTCAAATGGTAACGGCAATACTCGTCAACACCTAACGGCAATACTCGTCAACACGTAACGGCTATACTCGTCAACATGTAATGGCAATACTCATCAACAGTTAATGGCAATACTCGTCAACATGTAATGTCAATACCCGTCAACATGAAATGGCAATATTCGCCAACAGGTAAAGGCAATACTCGTCAACATGTAATGGCAATAATGTGCTTTGTTCAGTTTGTTGTGTACGTTTAAAATAGGACTATGTATGTACATATAATTATGTCTGTATGTGTGTGTGAGTGGGGAGGGATGGAGATTCACGTCGCTTTTAACAATCGTTTAACCATATCATGACAGTGTCTACTTGTAGCAGTGAGCTCAAAGCTAAATTTTATAGTGCTGTCTCACTCTAATACCACCCCGAAGATACATGCCATGCTACCCCACCCAGTCACATGATACTGACACCGACCGGGTCAGTCCTAGAACTACCCTTTATATGCTAAACTTTGAGCAAGGCAGCTACTAGTACCATTTGTATGACGTCTGTGGTATGACCCGAACGGGAATTTAAGACGTGACCTCCCGGATTCGAGGCAGACGCTCTGCCGCTAAAACGTTTCAAATGAAAAACTCATGAAAATCAGTTTGGTGAAAATGTATTGAAAATGTTGGAGTTCACATAAAATACATGGCGATTACTTGAGTTGCTGGAACAAATGTAATACTGTAACGTTTGATAGACCCTGGATTCGTGTCTACGATAGACGCTTGATTTATGTTCACGATAGACGCTTGATTCGTGTTCACGAGAGACGCTTGATTTATGTTCACGATAGACGATTGATTCGTGTTCACGATAGACGCTTCATTTATGTTCACGATAGACGCTTGTTTCGTGTTCACGATAGACCCTTGATTCGTGTTCACCATAGACCCTTTCTTCGTGTTCACGATAGACCCTTGATTCGTGTTCACGATAGACGCTTGATGTGTGTTCACGATAGACGATTGATTCGAGTTCAGTTAGCAATCTGTTACGCAGCATTAATCAATTAGACTTCTGTTCATGTGTAATCACGTCAATAAAAATGTGTTCATCTTTGGATGTGTAATGATTTTTTTTTCAAACTTTCGTCCTTGTCGTATAATATACCATATTTTCTTATTCTTTAAACCAAGCAACAACAAGCATAAGTGTAACTGCTTACCACATATACGTATACAACAGTTTTTGATCATTGCTAAACCCAAATATACAAGAAAAAGAAGTAGACCTAATTACGTCTAGTGATAACATAAGATGTTCATTGTTTGTAACACATATAAATAGGGCACTCACTTATGCGAGGAACGTGAACAAACCTCGTTCAAGTCATGTCCAGCATGTTGCATACCCTCACGCATGTCGTGTCCAGCATGTGGTAAAACCTCACTCATGTCATGTCCAGCAAGTGGTAGAACCTCACTCATGTCATATTCAGCATGTGTTAGAACCTCACTCATGTCATATCCAGCATGTGTTACAACCTCACTCATGTCATATTCAGCATGCGGTAGAACCTCACTCATGTCGTGTCAGCATGTGGTAGAACCACACTCATGTCGTTTGCAGCCTGTGGAAGAACCTCACTCATGTCGTGTCCAGCATGTGGTAGAACCTCACGTACGTTATATCCAGCATGTGGTAGGACCTCACTCATGTCATATCCAGCATGTGTTAGAACCTCACTCATGTCATATCCAGCAGGTATTAGAACTTCAATCGCGTCATGTCGAGCAGGTGTTAGAACTACACTCGTGTCATGTCCATCATGTGGTAGAACCTCACTAATGTCGTGTCCAGCTTGTGGTAGAACCTCACACATGTCATGGTCAGCAAGTATTAGAATCTCACTCATGTCACATCCAACATGTAGTAGAACCTCACTCATGTCATGTCCATCATGTGGTAGAACCTCCCTCATGTCATGTCCAGTTTGTGGTAGAACCTCGCTCATGTCGTGTCCAGCATGTGGTAGAACCTCAATCATGTCATGTACAATATGTGGTAGAACCTCACTCACACCATATCCAGCTTGTGTTGGAACCACACTCATATCCAGCATCCGTCAGAACCAAACTCATGGCATGTCCAGGATGTGGTAGAACCTCACTCATGTCGTGAACAGCATGTGGCAGAACCTCACTCATGTCGTGTACATCATGTGGAAGAACCTCACTCATGTCGTATCCATCATGTTGTAGAACCTAACACATGTCGTGTCCAGCATGTGGTAGAACCTCACTCATGTCATGTCCATCATGTGGTAGAACCTCACTAATGTCGTGTCCAGCTTGTGGTAGAACCTCACACATGTCATGGTCAGCAAGTATTAGAACCTCACTCATGTCACATTCAGCATGTAGTAGAACCTCACACATGTCGTGTCCATCATGTGGTAGAACCTCACTCATGTCATGTCCAGTTTGTGGTAGAATCTCGCTCATGTCGTGTCCAGCATGTGGTAGAACCTCACTCATGTCATGTACAACATGTTGTAGAACCTCACTCACAACATATCCAGCTTGTGTTAGAACCACACTCATTTCCAGCATCCGTCAGAACCAAACTCATGTCATGTCCAGGATGTGGTAGAACCTCACTCATGTCGTGAACAGCATGTGGTAGAACCTCACTCATGTCGTGTACATCATGTGGAAGAACCTCACTCATGTCGTATCCATCATGTTGTAGAACCTAACACATGTCGTGTCCAGCATGTGGTAGAACCTCACCCATGTCGTATTTAGCATGTGGTAGAACCTCATGCATGTCATGTTAGTTCCTAGCTCTTGTGATATTCAGTATGTGGTAGCACCTCACTCATGTCATATCCAGCATGTGGTAGAACCTCACTCATGCAATGTCCAGCATGTGGTAGAACCTCACTCATGTCATAACCAGCACGGGGTATAACCTATCTCATGTCATATCCAGCATATGGTAGAACCTCACTCGTGTCATGTCCAGTATGTGGTAGCACCTCACTCATGTCATATCCAGCATGTGGTAGAACCTCACTCATGCAATGTCCACCATGTGGTAGAACCTCACTCATGTCCTGTCCAGCATGTGGTAGAACCTCACTCATTTCATGTCCAGTAAGTGATGGAACCTCACTCATGTCGTGTCCATCATATGCTAGAAACTCACTCATGTCATTTCCAGCATGTGGTAGAACCTCATTCATATCATATTCAGCATGTGTTAGAACCTCACTGATGTCGTATTCAGCATGTGATAGAACCTCACTCATGTCATGGGCAGAAATGGTTAGCATCTCACTCATGTCATGTCCAGCAGGTGTTAGGACCTCCCTCATGGCATGTCCACTTCTTGGTAGAATCTCACTCATGTCATGTCCATCATTTATTAGAACCTCACTCATATCATTTGCAGCATGTGTTAAGTCCTCACTCATTTATTTTCCAGTATGTGGTAGAACCTCACTCATGTCAAGTACAGTATGTGGTAGAACATCACGCATGTCATGTCCAGCAAGAGGTAGAACCTCACTCATATCATGTCCAATATGTTGTAGATCCTCACTCATGTAATGTCCAGCAAGTGGTAGAACCTCTCTCATGTCCTGTCCAGCATGTGGGAGAACCTCACTCATGACATGTTCAGCAAGTGGTAGAACCTCACTCATGTCGTGTCCAGCAAGTGGTAGAACCCCACTCATATCGTGTTCAGTAAGTGGTAGAACCTCACGCATGTCATGTCCAGCATGTGTAGAATGACACTATTGCTATGTTCAACATGTGTTAAACCTCACTCATGGCATGTCTATTATGTGTTAGAACCTCACTTATGTTATGTCTAGCTTGTAGTAGAACCTCACTCATGGATGTCCATAATGTGGTAGAACCTAACTCATGCCATGTCCAGTATATGATGGAACCTCACGCATGTCATGTCCAGCAGTGTAGAATCTCACTCATGTCATGTTCAGCAGTTGTTAGAATCTCACTCATGTCATGTCCTGTATGTGGTAGAACCTCACTTATGTCATGTCCAACATGTGGTAGAACCTCATTCATGTCATATCCAGCATGTGTTAGAACCTCACTCATGTCGTATCCGGCATGTGATAGAACCTAACTCAAGTCATGGGCAGCAATTGTTAGAATCTCACTCATGTTATGTCCAGCATGTGTTGGAACCTCACTCATGTCATGTCCATTTATTGATAGAATCTCACTCATGTCATGTCCAACATTTATTAGAACCTCACTCATATCATGTGCAGTATGTGTTAAGTCCTTATGTGGTACAACCTCACGCATGTCATGTTCAGCAAGTGGTAGAACCTCACTCATGTCATGTCCAGTATGTGGTAGATCCTTACTCATGTCAGGTCCAGCATGTGGTAGAAGCTCTCTCATGTCATGTCCAGGATGTGTTAGAACTTTACTCATGTCATGTCCAGCATGTGTTAGAATCACACTATTATAGCGTTCAACATGTGTTACAACATCACTCAAGACATGTGCATTATGTGTGAGAACCTCACTCATGTTATGTCCAGTTTGTAATAGAACCTCACTCATGGATGTCCATTATGTGGTAGAACCTCACTCATGCCATGTCCAGTATATGGTAGAACCTCACGCATGTCATGTCCAGCAGAGTAGAATCTCATTCATGTCATTTTCAGCAGTTGTTAGAACCTCACTCATGTCATGTCCAGTATGTGGTAGATCCTTACTCAGGTCAAGTCCAGCATGTGGTAGAACCTCTCTCATGTCATGTCCAGGATGTGTTAGAACTTCACTCATGTCATGTCCAGCATGTGTTAGAATCACACTATTATAGCGTTCAACATGTGTTACAACATCACTCAAGACATGTGCATTATGTGTGAGAACCTCACTCATGTTATGTCCAGTTTGTAATAGAACCTCACTCATGGATGTCCATTATGTGGAAGAACCTCACTCATGCCATGTCCAGTATATGGTAGAACCTCACGCATGTCATGTCCAGCAGAGTAGAATCTCTTTCATGTCATTTTCAGCAGTTGTTAGAACCTCACTCATGTCATGTCCAGTATGTGGTAGATCCTCTCTCATGTCATGTCCAGGATGTGTTAGAACTTCACTCATGTCATGTCCAGCATGTGTTAAAATCACACTATTATAGCGTTCAACATGTGTTACAACCTCACTCAAGACATGTGCATTATGTGTGAGAACCTCACTCATGTTATGTCCAGTTTGTAATAGAACCTCACTCATGGATGTCCATTATGTGTTAGAACCTCACTCATGCCATGTCCAGTATATGGTAGAACCTCACGCATGTCATGTCCAGCAGTGTAGAATCTCATTCATGCAGTGTTCAGCAGTTGTTAGAACCGCACTCATGTCATGTCCAGCAGGTGTTAGGACCTCACTCATGTCATGTCCATTTTGTGGTAGAATCTCTCTCATGTTATGTCCAACATTTATTAGAACCTCAGTTGCAGTTGTTAGAACATCACTCATGTCATGTCCAGCATGTGGTAAAACCTCATTTATGTCATTTCCAGCATGTGTTAGAGCCTCACTCATGTCGTATCCAGCAGGTGATAGTACCTCATTCAAGTCATGGACAGCAATTGTTAAAATGTCACTCATGTCATGTCCAGCAGGTGTTAGGACCTCACTCATGTCATGTCCACTTCTTGGTAGTATCTCACTCGTGTCATGTCCAACATTTATTAGAACCTCACTCATATAATGTGCAGCATGTGTTAAGTCCTCATTTATTTATTGTCCAGTATGAGGTAGAACCTCACTCATGTCAAGTCCAGTATGTGGTAGGACCTCACGCAAGTCATGTCCAGCAAGTGGTAGACCCTCACTCATGTCATGTACAGTATGTGGTAAATCCTCACTCATGTCATGTCCAGCATGCGGTAGAACCTCTCTCATGTCATGTCCAGCATTTGTTAGAAATTCACTCATGTCTTGTCCAGCATGTGGTAGAACCTCACTCATGTCATGTCCAGCAAGTGGTACATCCTCACTCATGTCATGTCCAGCATGTGGTAGATCCTCACTCATGTCATGTCCAGCTTTGTTAGAATCACACTATTGCTATGTTCAACATGTGTTACAATCTCACTCATGGCATGTCCATTATGTGTTAGAACCTCACTCATGGTATGTTCAGTTTGTAGTAGAAACTCACTCATGGTGTCCATTATGTGGTAGAACCTCACTCATGCCATGTCCAGTATATCGTAGAACCTCACGTAAGTCATGTCCAGCAGTGTAGAATCTCACTCATGTCATGTTCAGCAGTTGTTAGAACCTCACTCATTTCATGTCCAGCATGTGGTAGAACCTCATTCATGTCATATGCAGCATGTGTTAGAACCTCACTGATGTCGTATCCAGCATTTGGTAGAACCTCTCTCATGTCGTGGGCAGAAATTGTTAGAATCTCACTTAGGTCATGTCCAGCAGGTGTTAGGACCTCACTCATGTCATGTCCACTTCTTGGTAGAATCTCACTCATGTCATGTCCAACATTTATTAGAACCTCACTCATATCATGTGCAGCATATGTTAAGTCATCACTCATTTGTTGACCAGTATGTGGTAGAACCTCACTAATATCAAGTCCAGTATGTGGTAGAACCTCACGCATGTCATGCCAAGCAAGTGGTAGAACCTCACTCATGTTATGTCCAGTATGTGGTAAATCTTCACTCATGTCATGTCCAGCTTGTGTTAGAATCACACTATTGCTACGTTCAACATGTGTTACAACCTCACTCATGGCATGTCCATTATGTGTTAGAACCTCACTCATGTTATGTCCAGTTTGTAGTAGAATCGCACTCATGGATGTCCATTATGTGGTAGAACCTCACTCATGCCATGTCCAGTATATCGTAGAACCTCACGTATGTCATGTCCAGCAGTTTCGAATCTCACTCATGTCATGTTCAGCAGTTGCTAGAACCTAACTCATGTCATGTCATGTATGTGGTAGAACCTCACTCATGTCATGTCCAGCATGTGGTAGAACCTCATTCATGTCATTCCAGCATGTGTTAGAACCTCACGCATGTCGTATCCAGCATGTGGTAGAACCTCTCTCATGTCGTGGGCAGCAATTGATAGAATCTCACTTATATCATGTCCAGCAGGTGTTAGGACCTCACTCATGTCATGTCCACTTCTTGGTAGAATTTCACTCATGTCAGTTGCTGAACCTCAGTTGCAGTTGTTAGAACCTCACTCATGTCATGTCAAGTATGTGGTAGAACTTCACTCATGTCATGTCCGGTATGTGGTAGAACTTCATTCATGTCATATTCAACATGTGTTAGAACCTACCTCAATTCGTATCCAGCATGTGGTAGAACCTCTCTCATGTCGTGGGCGGTAATTGTTAGAATCTCATTTATGTCAGGTCCAGCAGGTGTAAGGACCTCACTTATGTCATGTCCACTTCTTGGTAGAATCTCACTCATGTCATGTCTAACATTTATAAGAACCTCAGTTGCTGTTGTTAGAACCTCACTCATGTCATGTCAAGTATGTCATGTCAAGAATATCATGTCATGTCAAGAATATCACTATTTCTTGTCCAGCAGGTGTTAGGACCTCACTCATGTCATGTCCACACCTTGGTAGAATCTCAATCATGTCATGTCCAACATTTATTAGAACGTCAGTTGCAGTTATTAGAACCTCTCTCATGTCATGTTCAGCATGTGGTAGAACTTCACTCCTGTCATGTTCAGCATGTTGTAGAACCTCACTCATGTCATGTCCAGCATGTTTTAGAATCACACTACTGCTATGCTCAGCATGTGTTAGAACCTCACTCATGTCATGTCCATTTTGTGTTAGAGCCTCAGTCATATAATGTCCAGTTTGTATAAGAACCTCACTCATGGATGTCCATTATGTGGTAGAACTTCACTCATGCCATGTCCAGTATATGGTAGAACCTCAAGCATGTCATGCCCAGCAGTTAGAATCTCACTCATGTCATGTTCAGCAGTTGTTAGAACCTCACTCATGTCATGTCCAGCATATGGTAGAACCTCATTCATGTCATATCCAGCATGTGTTAGAATCTCACTCCTGTCGTATCGAGCATGTGGTAGAACCTCTCTCATGTCGTGGGCAGCAATTGTTAGAATCTCATTCATGTCAGGTCCAGCAGGTGTAAGGACCTCACTTATGTCATGTCCACTTCTTGGTAGAATCTCACTCATGTCATGTCTAACATTTATAAGAACCTCAGTTGCTGTTGTTAGAACCTCACCCATGTCATGTCAAGTATGTGGTGGAACCTCACGCATGTCATGTCCAGCATGTGGTAGAACCTCACTCATGTCGTATCCAGTTTTGGATAGAACCTCACTCAAGTCATGGGCAGCAATTGTTGCAATCTCATGTCAACTTCTTGGTAGAATTTCACTCATGTCATGTCCAACATTTATTAGAACCTCACTCATATCATGTGCAGCATGTGTTAAGTCCTCACTCATTTCTTGTCCAGTATGTGGTAGAACCTCACTTCTGTCAAGTCTAGTATGTGGTAAAACCTCACGCATATCATGTCCAGCAAGTGGTAGAACCTTACTCATGTCATGTCAAGTATGTGGTAGAATCTGACTCATGTCATTTCCATTATGTGGTAGAATCTCTCTCATGTCATGTCCATCATGTGTTAGAACTTCACGCATGTCGTGTCCAGCATTTGGTAGAATTCCACTCATGTCGTGTCCAGCATGTGGTAGAACCTCACTCATGTCATTTCAGCAAGTGGTAGAACTTCACTCATGTCATGTCCAGCAAGTCTTAGAATTTCACTCATGTCGTGTCCAGCATGTGGTAGAACCTCACCCATGTCATGTCCAGCAAGTGGTAAAATTTCACTCTTGTTGTGTCCAGCATGTGGAAGAACCTTACTCATATCATGTCCAGCAAGTGGTAAGATTTCACTCTTGTTGTGTCCAGCATGTGGAAGAACCTCACTCATGTCATGTCCAGCAAGTGGTAGAATTTCACTCATTTATTGTCCAGCAAGTGGTAGAACCTCACTCACGACATGTCCAGCAATTTGTAGAACCTCACGCATGTCAGGTTCAGCAAGTGGTAGAATTTCACTCATGTCGTGTCCAGCATGTGGTAGAACCTCACTCGTGTCATGTTCAGCAAGTGGTAGAACCTCACTCATGTCATGTCCAGCATGTGTTAGAATCACACTATTGCTATGTTCAACATGTGTTAGAACCTCAGTCATGGCATGTCCATTATGTGTTAGAACCTCACTCGTGGATGTCCAGTATATTGTAGAACCTCACGCATGTCATGTCCAGCAGTGTAGAATCTCACTCATGTCATGTTCAGCATTTGTTAGAACCTCACTCATGTAATGTCAAGTATGTGGTAGAGCCTCACTCATGTCCTGTCCAGCATGTGGTAGAACTTTACTCCTGTCGTGCCCAGCCTGTGTTAGAACCTCACTCATGTCATGTCCAGTTTGTAGTAGAACCTCACTCATGGCATGTACATTATGTTGTAGAACCTCATTTGTGTCATGTCCAGTATGTGTTAGAACCCTGCTCATGCCACGTCAAGTATGTGTTAGAACCCTGCTCATTTCACGTCAATTATCTTTTAGAACCCTGCTCATGCCATGTCAAGTATGTGTTAGAACACTGCTCATGTCACGTCAAGTATGTGTTAAAACCCTGCTCATGTCACGTCAAGTATGTGTTAGAACCCTGAACATGTCACGTCAAGTATGTGTTAGAACCCTGCTCATGTCACGTCAAGTATGTGTTAGAACCCTGCTCATGTCATGTCAAGTATGGGTTAAAACCCTGCTCATGTCACGTCAAGTATGTGTTATAACCCTGCTCATGTCACGTCAAGTATGTGTTAGAACCCTGAACATGTCACGTCAAGTATGTGTTAGAACCCTGCTCATGTCACGTCAAGTATGTGTTAGAACCCTGCTCATGTCATGTCAAGTATGGGTTAAAACCCTGCTCATGTCACGTCAAGTATGTCTTAGAACCCTGCTCATGTCACGTCAAGTATGTGTTAGAACCCTGCTCATATCATGTCAAGTATGTGTTAGAACCCTGAACATGTCACGTCAAGTATGTGTTAGAACCCTGCTCATGTCACGTCAAGTATGTGTTAGAACCCTGCTCATGTCATGTCAAGTATGGGTTAAAACCCTGCTCATGTCACGTCAAGTACGTGTTATAACCCTGCTCATGTCACGCCAAGTATGTGTTAGAACCCTGAACATGTCACGTCAAGTATGTGTTAGAACCCTGCTCATGTCACGTCAAGTATGTGTTAGAACCCTGCTCATGTCATGTCAAGTATGGGTTAAAACCCTGCTCATGTCACGTCAAGTATGTCTTAGAACCCTGCTCATGTCACGTCAAGTATGTGTTAGAACCCTGCTCATATCTTGTCAAGTATGTGTTAGAACACTGTTCATGTTCTGTCAAGTATGTCATGGCGTGTCCAGTATACGTTAAAACCGAAAGGCGACTTTCTTCGACAGAGTACACGGGTGTTCAAAGACAGTCACATTTCATGAATATTCAAATTGAAGGAAAACATTTCTAGATATATTGTTAAATGACAGAGGAGTTTTCTCAGAAAATAGTTTGAGTAATATTTCTGAAGATGAAAGAATCGACAATTACACTTCAAGTGCCAAAACCTTTCATCATCAGGTTTGTATACATTTCAAAATATCACCAAATTATTTGGTGAATCATTTGGTGACTCTTCACGTGACAAACATGGCGTGAAATTATTTATTTGTTCATGTTCTTTTAATATCAATTAACTTATGTTGTAAAATATAACAAAGATATCTAGCACTAGACATGATTCAAGTGACATTTCATGTCATAATATTTAGATACTGATTTGACATTACCATAAACACGAAAACTATATCTAGTACTAAATAAAGTACCATTTTCTTGATGTTAGAATATTTGTCACAGCATTAGGATGTGTATCGAGTATTGTTGTACTGTCTTCTCTAGTGTATGATAAATCGGATTTCATGTAAGAAATACAACTCACCATTGAGGGTAAACCATATTTAATTCCGGAACGGATATATACTAATGCGCATGCGTAATATTAGTGACTAGTAATTATTATAAAATGGATATTATTAACAATTTAAACAATACATCGGTAAGTACGCCATACATTACATCCCTTCTTTTTTATAAACATGAACTCAATTAAAGATAGAAACAAATCATTTAAAATGTAAAATGTCAATATTGTGTTATTAGTTATTCACTTTTTTGGAACTGTCACTGTTTACATATCTCACAATGTAATTTCAAGAATATAATCAATTTACAAGTTCTGCACTTTAGTTATGACTAGATAATTTTTTATTATTAGCTAATTATCTATTTCAAACTATAGCTTAACTTCTGATTATGTAAAAAGAAAGATTATATTAATCTATAACAAAGCAATTCAGTATCTCAGGCAGGTTCCTTATTCTGACTGGGTGTAAGTTGAATGTGACTTCCCGACTTCTTATTGGACTTGTCGATATACCGATTAATCTGATGAAAAAGTTGATATAAAAGTCGCACAGCAAATGCAGCATTCAAGGACCACAGAAAACCACAAACACGCACATAAACAAACAACTACAAAGATTATTAAAATGCAAGATATGACATCACAAACATAAAAGGGTTGACAATAGGGCTACAGCCTTGGAACGGTCAGTGACAAAGTAAAAGGCCGCTGGGGGTTTTAACCAGGTTCTAGGGTGCACCAAACCTCACATTTACCTTACAGTCATCCCAATAAAACGGGATAGTGTAAATAAAGATATCACCGCCATGTTATATTCCCAAACAAACATTAATAGGCAATATAAGTACAATACAACTTGGCGTTTCATTGATCTCACCAAAAGGTTCGTTTGTAACTCCACTCTGCGATTCCACAGGAAATGTGTTTCCATATTTGCGTATGACATTAAATGGTGATGGATTGAATGGGGTAGAGAAATTCTTTTCTCTGTCTTGTCGCAGCAAGACACTATCGCCTGAATGGATATCACTTTCGCGCACGCGACGTTTGTTATCGGCATATATTTATTTTCTCCATTTCTTTGTTTTCATTATCGCGATCACGGACTTCTATGTCATCTGCATTATATTCCTGCAAAATGAACTGTGTTCGCATCTTAGCAATTATGCAGTATTTACTCCCGTTGTCCTGTATGAAGCTCTCCTGTATACTAATAGATATTTCTGAATATCGGTATTCCAGTTGCAAAGTTCGACTTTAGCGATTCTCATGCATTTCCTTATTGAATGGTTCTGGCGTTCAACTTCACCGTTGGCTTGTTGTCATAATGGCATATTTCTGCGGTGAACCATTCCATTTTCTTGCAATAATAGGTTCGCGACATATATTCCGGTTTACCAGGCTGAGAAACTAACTAATAGCCATATCAACATTTACAGTAACTTTCCGAGTATTTATACATTCCTAGCTACCATACTCTCGTTCTTAACTGCTTGTTCATGTTTATATCAGGATGGCGTTAACGAGCTAAAGAAAACGCTTGCTCGGGTAGCTCTTGCGGAATAACGATTCTGGTTCAGCACAAAAGTAGTTTCTATCGCGCTCAGTTCATTTCGAATTAGCAGATGTTCTTTATAGTTCATGCTTTGCCATCGACCATTTAGTAACCGATCTCGTATAGGTTTTAGTTCAGGGTCATATTCAGATAAGCGTTGTCCTAGCTGGCAGCTTGTTTAGCAGCTTGAGATATGAAGTAAACCAACTCATCATAGATGTATCAAAACAGTTGTCCTTATGCAAATCATTTAATAGATACGATAATACATCGGACCCTGGTATATATACAACTGTATATTTGTACGGTTGCATGCGAAGCATCAATCGTTCTATTCGCACACAAGGCTTTGATCGCGTCGTATTTTTACATTCGAGCGGGTTATTATCAGTTAAAATCTCAAATTCCATACCATACAGGTAGGCATGGAATAGATTACAAGCCAAAACTAAGCCTAGCGCTTCTTTCTCACAAGAATACCTTCGTTCGGTATCACTCAGACTTCTGCTAGCGTACCAAATGGTACTCGCCTTTCTGCTTGGACAAGAACCGCACCACTTGGTCCACCATTATTTTCACATAGACCGTAACTTTAGCTCTGTGCAGAAAAACACTTACCCTAATACTCAGTGTCACTTCAAATATCCATTAAAATGTGTTTAGATGAAAGCAAAACACAAAAATAGCAAAACAACAATGACGATAACTGCTCTAAGCACCAGCATTTGGCTCAAAATGAAAGTAGATGACATTTTTTGGACAACAACAGCCGAACCACACATCATTTTGTTTAAGATCTTTTCTCATACAAAGTAGTACCACTCAGCATTCTGATGGCCGATTCCTTTGCTTTCTGCACCAATATCTTTGGAAATCTATTTTCAAAACAACAACAGTACATATACGTACCTCTTGCATATACTTAATCAATTACACAGTCTCAAATAACACCGCTGATGGTACTACTTTCGAGTACGACCATTTTCAACTTTTGACCTCGCTGGTTACCGGTCCAAGTCCACCTATACATACCTACAATCGGAACTGCATCGACGATTTTCTTAAAACTTATCTCGGAATGGAATAGACACCATCTTGGATACTACTTTTCGGGCACGTGGGTTCAGTCACGTGGAATAAACAATGGTGGCGCCCATTGAACCAGCATGCTGCGCATTATTCCGATGAACTATGAGTTTGTACGACTGTACGCAATTAATTACAAAATAACTATTTCAAAAGAGTATAAAATTTAATAAATAACATAAATATGTTTAAAATCAATCCATTTTCGGGTCTATATTTTTGTTACGATTTACACGGTACTTTGCCGGGGCAAATCACCGAAACCTATTGAATCGACGTGTATCTTTGGAAATACATACGAGCATTATTTCTGATGAGCTACGGAAATGAGCGAGTTTGTACGAACTGGTATACCTGCTGGACTATCCGCGATTACCTGTGTAGGCGCATTCATGTCGATGTAGCCTAACGTTTCGGCTTTTGAAATCGAAAATTTCAACTGATTGAAAGATGTCTCTTGCTCGGGCCTAAGACAAAAAGTTCATCTTTTTTGTCAGGTGTCGAAGTGGAGCTGAAACAATTTGGGAATAAAACGTGAACTGTAGGTCAATATATCTAGGAAGCTCCTAACTTCAGTTTATGTTTTAGATTCTCGCGCTGCGGTCACGGCCTTAATTTCAACTTCAGCCGGCTCAATTGCTCTAAATCGGGCCAAGTGTGAGTTGATCGGTTACTCTGTCTGCACCACATTTTATATGGTGTATTGTGCAGTTCGAATCTACGGTGCGATTGCGTCTTTGTTCTGTAGTTGTTTCTATAGGACGCTTTTCCTCATTGTTTAATTTGTCTCGATCAGTTTTTGTCTGCTAAGGGCCCTTTTCTCTTAAAATACGCAATACATGATAGAGTATCTTATTGTGCTCTTGATCATTTGACCCATGTTCTTTAATGCCTAAAGTATATGCTGTATCATCTTCTGATAAATCTCAGGTGCACAGCTAATTCCGAACATCAAACTAATTTATCGATAGAGTCCATTGTGAGTTATCAATGTAGTTCGAGCTGATGATATGCCCATTTGATATCCAGCTTTCTGAATACCCGATTTTGAATGAAGTCTTGAAGTACCACATCAAGAGTTGGTATTGGATGGCTCACTTGTCTCACTGCAGCATTCACCTGCCTCGTGACAACACAAAGACTATTTCATCGTTGCGTTTGGGTACAAATATTACGCGCGGAACCCATTTACTAGGTCTATCCCACGATTCAATTATGTTTATATCTTCTAGTTGGTCTAACATGTTACCCAGTTTTCTCTCAAATGGTAGGGATTTCTCCGTAACGGTCGTATCACTGGTTGTTCGTCATCGTCAATAGGGATTTTTAGTAGGAAATACTGGGATATTTCGACGCGTAGTTATCAATCTTAATTTCTACCGCGTGAATGTCTGGTCCTGTAATACCCCTAGTAATAAAGATGTGTCCGAACCCAACAGTGCTTTTTTTTTTTGTTTTGAAAATATTTTATTTTTCAATTTCCACAATTATACAATAACCCACATATTTACAAAGAGCATTTACATTTTCTAAATACATATTTACATTATGTGAATCAACAAAACACATGTTTTATTGTACACTTATGTCTCTCGAAAAATAAGATTATATTAGATGTGATAGGAGATAGGTTGTTAGGACAGTAATGAAAGGACAGAACAGATTAACAGAGTAGCAGAGAGGAATAGAAGTGTACCACCACACTGTACGAGCTGTTTTAAAACGTTTTCAGTTCTGAGCTGCAAAAAGTTCCCATTTATCATTGTGTTGTCTTATCTTTTCCCTAGATGTCGCTATTATTCTTTCTATGTTTTCAATTTTGTTTAAATATAGTATAAAGGTTGCAACACTGGGAGTTGTCTTTGTATATTTACTTCTGAAAATAAAATACTTCGCAATCATTAATATACAATTTAAAAAGCAAGAGTTTGCCGTTTGTGCCATAATTCCAAATGAGATCGTTTTAAAGTCTACATTGCATTGTATATTTTTAGTGATTAAAAGGTTTTGTACTTCTGTCCAAAAAGCTCGAGTAACTGGACATTCCCAAAACAAATGCTCGATAGTTTCTATGTGCATATTACAAAAGTCACAAAGACTTGTATTTGCAATTTTACATTTATGCAAAAAAGTGTTTGTTGGGAGAACTCGCATTATATATTTATACTGGAATGTTCTAAGTTTAGTGTCAATTAAGCATTCAAACGGTATAAGGTGAATTAGTTTCCAGTTTAAATTCGTAAATGTTTCGTCCCATTTTACATGAGGTTTTATAACGAGATCCTTCTGAATACGTCTAATATGCTTATTATATATAACTTTATTTGCATTCGTTGTTTTCTCTATTTCTTTTATCAGTGTTTGTTCAATATTAATATCGTTTCTAGTTTCTGTTTGAATTGCTTTCTTCCACATCTTTGGAATGCTTTGAATGATTGTATAATATTGAAGAAACTCAGAATTGCTTAGATTAAAAACCGTTTTTAAATGATCGAATGTGTAGAATGTTTTAACCCTAGTATTATATAACTGTTCGATGTATTGTATACCTTTAATGTCCCATGTTTTTTTATAAAGCATTTTCCCTCTGTGTTTAATATAAGTATTGTTCCATATAATTTGTCTCGAATATTGATCAATATTTACCCTAAAATTTATTGCTGACCATGATTCAACTATTTGCGATAAAAACGGTAATTTAAGAGTTATTGTTTTTGCATCAATTGTATTAAAATTGCTTTCAAACAATGTTTTCCCTCCACATTTATTAATTTCTTTCATATATATCGCCTTCCAATCACCGTGATTGTTAGGATCCAGAAGTCTTTTAATCCAGCCTGCTTTTATTGAATTTATAAATAGGTTTATATCAATCATTTTTAAACCCCCATTTTCATAATCCTGAATTATTGTGTTTCTGTTTATTTTATCTGGTTTACCTTCCCATAAAAATTCAAACATTTTGTTTTTTATTCGGTTAATACAAACTTCATTTGGAGTCTCTAGAACTGTTAGAGGATATATGAGTTTGGGTAGTGCAAATGTTTTAATAACGGTAATTTTTCCAATTATTGACAAACTATGTTTTTTCCAACGTTCTAAACAATTGCAGAATTCATCTATCTTTGGTATAAGGTTTTCCTGGTGGCATTTTGACCTATCATTTGTAAAAACAATTCCCAGTGTTGTTGCTTTATTGTTTGTCCATATAAAGTGTTTATCTTTGCAGTATTTTTCATCTGTATTTTTGAGTGAGCCAACACGCAATATTACCGATTTGTTTATGTTTAACTTGAGTCCTGATGTCAAACTGAATTTATCTATTAGTCTAATTAAAGATTCAAATGTTTTCTTCGAACCATCTAGTATGAAAGTGGCATCATCTGCAAAAGCTGTATTTTTTATTTCATTATTAGCTATTATTACGCCTTTAATGTCGTTTTCTGTTCTAATGGCTTTATAAAGAATCTCAATTACAACTAGGAAAATATAAGGTGACAGTGGGCATCCTTGTCTTACTCCTCTTTCTATTTTAAAAAAGTCAGACATGTGTCCGTTGTTTGATACACAACTTTGGGCATCTCTGTAAAACAGTTTGATCCAATTAACAAGCGATGTTCCAAAATTAAAATATGTTAAACATTGTAAAATAAAATCATGATCTAAGCTATCAAATGCCTTTTCGAAATCAGCAAAAAATATATGTCCTGGTAAATTGTCTTCATTCAAATAGTCGATTATTTCAAATATTGTTCTTATATTCTCTCCTATGTATCTCCCCTTCATAAAACCTGTTTGACTATTGTCTATAAGAGTGTATAAAACCTTTTTCATACGGTTAGCTATACATTTCGTCGCGATTTTATAGTCGACATTTAATAAACTAATTGGCCTCCAGTTCATAAGTGAAGTTAAGTCTTTATTTTGTTTTGGCAGAAGCGTTATAATACCTTGTTTTTGAATTGTAGTTAAACTTCCAATTGCATACGAATAATTTATTGATTTAATATAAAATTCTTTAATGTCGTTCCAAAACAGTTTATAGAACTCAGTTGTTATCCCGTCCGACCCAGGACTCTTATTATTTTTCATTTCCTTTAGGGCATTTAAACATTCTGTCTCACTAATTATTCCTTCACAAGTTTCTTTTTGTTGGTCATTTAGAACATTTTCTTTTGTATTTGGGAAAAAAGTATTTTTGCTTTCTTCGGTTTTAATTTTACTGTACAATTTCTTATAGTATGTCATTGTTTCTGTCAATATTTTTTGAGAGTCTGTTACTTCTTTATTATTTTTAATTATTCTCGTGATTGTCTTTTGTTCTGATTTTTTTTTCTCGAGGCTTGCAAAATATTTTGTATTTTTTTCCGCACCTTCAATCCATTCAGCCTTTGCCCTTAAAATAATACCTTGTGTCTTTTTCTCTATAATATTTTCGAGTTTTGATTTCAGTTGATTAATTTCATTAAGTAATTCCTCATTTTCGGGGTTATTTGATAAATCCAGTTCAAGTTTGTCGATATTTTCATTTAATATGTGTTCTTCTTTGCGTTCCCGTTTTTTCTTTCCTGCGGAATATAATATTGTTTCATTTCGGATTGTACCTTTAATAACCTCCCAAAGCGTGTTAGGATTTGCATCTTTATTTATGCTGACTGTTTCTTGTAAAGATTTTCGTATTCGTTCTTGATATTCCTTATCTAAAATCACACTATTGTTTAATTTAAAATACCCTGGACCACGTGGTTGTTTTTCATTTTTAAGATTAAAATATACTATTGAATGATCGGAGCGTAAGCCTGCAGTAATTTTACATTTTGAAATAGCATTAACAATATTTGACGAAACTAAAAAGTAATCGAGTCTACAGAATATTGGAGGTTTATGGTTGGAGTGCCATGTATAATGTCGGGTAGTTGGATTTAAAACTCTCCATATATCATTAATGTCATATGCCGATATAATATTATTTATTTTTTCTCTACTTTTTTTATTACTGTTAACGCTACCATTTTTCTTATCGTTATCAACATCAATAACTGTGTTAAAATCTCCACCTATAATTAAAGTTTCATGATTATTTGTTAAAACGAATTCTTCAATCTTTGTCAGAAAATTTGTATTATCTGTGACTTTATTCGGACCATACACATTAAGTAGTAATAATTCTCTATCATCTACATTTAATTTTAATGATTGCATTCTGCCGTTAATTATATTTTTATATTCCATTACATCATATGTAAAATTTGAGTTGATAAGAATGCCCACGCCAGTACTACTTTTGCTACTTCCGCTGAAAAAAGCATCATTTCCCCACTCAAGTTTCCATTTGGCGAACGTGCTTTCATCGCAATGAAGTTCTTGTAAAAAACATACAGAGTATTTATTTTGTTTCAGCCACTCAAATATTTGTTTTCTTTTATTGTAATCCCCAAGTCCCTTTACATTAAAGGTACAGAACTTAATGTCCATTGTTTATATTATTTAGTTTGGATAATAAAAAAGCATCGTACCATCGTGCAGTGCACAGAAAACAGTAAGGAAAAGTGATAGCGGAATAAAGAAATAAGAAAACTAAGAAAACTAGACAGTTAAGTAGAGTGAGTGGGAATTCCTGAAAAATCATTTATGATTTAAAGTAGTGGGCGCTCTGGCGCCGCCAATATTTTGTACACAACTGATAGACCAAGTATACGTCATAAGTCTTATAACAATGCATAGCGATATTCAATATATACCACTGCAATCAGTGAAGTTCAGACAAAACATCAAATTGACACTTTACCAATAGCATAATGCTATATGCATAACGTTTTTCAGTATACAACGTATCGAGAAGCTAACTCACAACAAAACAACAAAAGAAACACACACACACAGATTGGGCATCGAAGAAGTTATACATGTATTTGTGTCGGTTTGATGGTTATAATCTTACAAATCACGTTATGCCATGCTTACAAACTGGATAATAACATATTTATTTAGAAACTGATAAAGCATGATTTTTCATCTTAAAAGTCTTGAAAAATATCAAAATGTTAATTTTTTTCATTAAATACTCTTACACTTTCGTGTATTTAGAACAGATTCATAATACTCAAATTAAATGTAACCTTTTGAGATAACTGCAAGACCTACTACCTATAAAAAAAAATTATGTTTTATTTTCACAAAATGCATGCTTATACGGTGTAGCCAGAAATATGCATATTGGTAAAAAAACGAAACACGAAAGACAACAACAACCTAACAAAAAGGCAACAGAATTTTTTTTTTGATTACCGTTGATAACTTTTGCCATATATGTTTTTAAACATATGACTTATCATACAATGTGTCGTTCTAGTGAATGGATTATACTACAAGACAATATGCATGTGATACAACCGGAAACAGCAACACATATCTATATTCAAACACATTTAGATATGGAATATGATAAAAACCATTGTATTGTATTGCATATTTACTTTCGTTATGTGTCTAAATAGAAATCTAAGTATAACTATCACATATGGTCATAATGTGCTTGATTATGTTTTTGTTTGCATGTTTGATGAAAATAACAATTTAACTTGATATAAAGAGAAACTGTATTTGTCCATTTGCTTGTGGGTGCTCGTATTCTTTTAACAAAAATTAAAAGGTCCATTTGTTTTTTTCTCTAACGAAACGAAATTTTAGAGAGATACAAGGATTTTTCTTACAATGAATTTGTATGAAACAGATAATAAAAACAATAAAAACTCATGAGACTGCGCTACATCCATAGTTTTCCCTCTAACGAAACGAAATTTTAGTGAGATACACAGATTATTTTTTTTAACAGCGATTGTGTATGACAAATAAGAAAACTCATGAGAATGTGTTTATATTAATCATAATTACAAGCACGCCATTTCTATAAGTAAGCAGGATCAAAATATATATACATTTTCATCGCCAATACATTTGGAGGCAACAGTTACACACATATACAGTGAGAAGAGTATGGTCACAGGTGTGAATAATTAAAATATTTTAACAGATAATATATACATAGTTTGCATTGGTAATCACAATAACTCTACGTAATTCCCATAATGATAAATGCATTTATAATATATTTCTAAATATAAGAAGATAAGAACATTTTTTCCACGTAATTCATATAATGTTGAGTACAGTTATACTATGCATGTAATTTAAGGAAGTCATATACACATGTTTAAATAAAAGGCAGAAAATAACACTATTACTTAAAAAGCACATCATTTGAATAATTGTAATTTTTCAAAACGCATGCAAATCCAAATATTTCTTTGCATAATTATCATGTTTATACATTATATTTTGCCTTTTACATATCCACCGAGCAATAGTACTTTTACCTGTACGATTTAAAAACATAAATGTCCCGTGCGGTAAACTCTTGCATGCGTAAAATAGTATAGACAATGGTCATTCGTACAAAACCAATTTTCAATTATTAACAGACAGTGGGATAGTACTGTACATGGAGGTAGGTCATTCAATCACCATATGAGCTAAATACATACATATATACACCCATATACAAATACATATAAACGTATACATATATACGCGTACATATATACATACATACACCTACATTTACTCACACATATATACATACATTTACATTCTCGCAATTTACACTAATTTGCAATTTCTTCTAGAAACCAGAACAAGGCAAACATTGTTGAGCTATTTATAGAAAGGTACAAAACAATACCAAAAAAATTTATTGAAGAATTTATGGAAGTGATAAAAATGTGTTACGTGACTGGACGTTATATGGACAACATGATTCCTATATAATTATAGTCCCCACTTCACTTTGTGAAAATGGGTATAATTAACTGTTGCGTTTTATGCTGTTGGTAAAACCAGACACCATTACATGTCAAATTGAAATGATCTGTGAGTAGTACAGTATCACAGCTGCCTGGGTCAGCCATCATTATCTGTGAGTAGTACAGTATCACAGCTGCCTGGGTCAGCCATCATTATCTGTGAGTAGTACAGTATCACAGCTGCCTGGGTCAGCCATCATTATCTGTGAGTAGTACAGTATCACAGCTGCCTGGGTCAGCCATCATTATCTGTGAGTAGTACAGTATCACAGCTGCCTGGGTCGGCCGTCATTATCTCCTGGGTCAGCCATCATTATCTCGGAGAGGAAATTATCAGTTATTCTTTTGTCTAACATTCATTCATTTTTTTTCAATGATTATCGGGTCAGTATTGCCATAAATCATTGTCATTCTGTCTTTAGAACAATTTGCATTAATTAAGTTCCAATTAACGTTGACATTTTTTCTCTCTCAAATGTCTCTGGAGTTAATCTTGTGGGAGCTCAAAATTCTATCAGTCTGGGGAAAAAAAACATGATATATTAATTTTAAATAAGAAAGAACCCAAAAATTAAATTTCTTATCATAGGCGCAAACTTACTGTTATTACAAATTGGCAAATTATTTTATATTATTATATAAACAAAACATGGGATATGATTTTTTTAGAGGCAACACCCAAAACAATTACCGCATAGACTTAATTTGAAAAAATGTGTATTGGACCTATATAAACGCTTCAAAAAGGAAATAAACATAGAATTGCATAATAATAACAATTATAACAAGACTCAGGCCCAAGAGGGCCTGTGGATGCCTACTGGCTAAAATGGCTGTTATATCTAAGGTTGTCATCCTAAAATTGCCATCAGTACTTCTTTTAAACTAGAAGCCCTATTATAAAGATCCAGATTTTTTATTTCACCAACGCCAATGTCAATCCCAAAATATCTTAAATTAATGTCCTTTAACTGTGATGCATTTAAATGGTTTCCGCTCAAGAACTTTTGTTAGGAATGACATATTGTGATGAAACCTGCAGGGTAGGTAGCTTAAATAGAAAGGAAGCTTGGAATTGCATTTGGGGTCACTGTGATCAGGATCGAATTATTCAATCATGTTGAAGCAGAGACTGGATGTGACCCGAAATTTTGCACATGATGTTAGGTGCATATAAGGAACATTCTGGTGAGGTTTGGTAAATTCTGCAAGAAAAAAAGCAAGATATGTATGTCGCAGCAGAGAATGGACGTGACCTATATTTTGTCACAGTGACCAGAAATTTTGCGAATGACATTATATTACATATAAGGAACATTCTGGTGAAGTTTGGTGAAAATCCTGGAAAAAAGATACGCATGTCGTAGCGGAGACCAGACATGACCTTAACTTTGTCAAAAGTAGGTCACAGCAACCCGATATTGTGCATGTGATGTTACGGATCCATATAATGAACATTTTGGTGGAGTTTGGTGAAAACCCTGCATTTAACGATGAAGATATTAAGAAATGAAATCGGACTAACGAACGGACGGACGAACTGACACATATACACCTGGACAACATTTTGATCACTAAGTCGAGATCCATAAATGGGTTCAACAAAAATTGCGATACCTTAATCATAACAAAAGTTACTGAGCAGGAACCATTTTTTCTATTTTTAATAACAGTGACCTTGACCTTGAACTCAGTGGCCCCAAATGCAATTCCAACCTTTTTTTCCATAAACACTACAAACCCAGCAAGTTTCACCGCAGTACTTCACTCCTAACAAAAGTTATTGAGCCGAAACCCTTATTCTATTTTTAGTAGCAGCTACCTTAACTTGAACCCAGTAGACCCAAATGCAATACCAACCTTCCTTTCCATATAAGCTAGCTACCAACCCAGCAAGTTTCGTCGCAATACATCACTCCTAATAAAAGTTACTTAGAGGAAATCATTTTCGTTTTCAGTAACAGTGACCTTGACCTTGACCCCAGTGGCCCCAATTTCAAACTTCCTTTCCACAGAGGCTAACTACCCAGCAAATTTCGTCACAATACCTCCCTCCAAACAAATGTTGCTGTGTGGAAACTATTTTTCTATTTTTAGTAATAGCGACCTTGACCCCAGTGGCCCCAAATGCAATCCTAACCTTCCTTTCCACATACGCTATCTAACCTGCAAATTTCATCGCAATACGGTACCTCATTCCCAACAAAAGTTATTTAGCAGAAATCATGAGTTTGACTTAAGTTCCCAATATAGCACTTTGCATATTTAAAGAAAATCAAGGGCCATAACTCTGGTGTTACTCGTTCAATCCGGCTGGTTTTCGAACTCGTCCAAGCTTTCATTGAAATAACAATCTGGTAAAGTTTGAAAAAAGATCGGATGAAAAACGAGGCCAAATTATAGCATATTTCAGAAAATCAAGGGCAATAACTCTCGTGTTACTGGTCTGATCTGGCTGGCTCGTTTTTGAATTTGTCCAATCTTTCATTGATATTAACAATCTGGTAAAGCCTGGTAAAGATCGGATGAAAAATTAATGTGCTAGAGAGTTGACATCATTCGAGCTTTCATTGATATAAACACACTGGCAAAGAAATACAAAATGAAACTTCTAGATTGTAAACAAGGTTTAATATGGCATTTTCAGCAAAACAGGGGACGTAACTCTGGTTTTACTAATCCGATCTGGTTTTCGAACTCATCCGAGCTTTCATTGATATACACACACTGGCAAAGTTTCGTAAAGATCAAATACAAAATGAAACTACTAGATTGTAAACAAGGTTTAATATGACATTTTCAGCAAAACAATTAAGGGCCACAACGCTGGTGTTACTAACCCGATCTGGCTGGTTTTCGAACTCATCTGAGCTTCCATTGATATAAATATACTGGCAAAGCTTCCTAAAGATCAATACAAAATGAAGGTGCTAGAGTGTAAACAAGGCTTAATATGGCATTTTTCAGCAAAACAAGGGCCATAACTCTGGTGTTACTTATCCGATCTGGTTTTCGATCTCATCTGAGCTTTCATTGATATAAAGACACTGTCAAAGTTTTGTAAAGATCAGATTAATAATGAAGTCCCTATCGCGTAAACAAGACAAAAGTTAACGGACGGACGACAGACGGACGACGGACAACTCGCCATCGCATAAGCTCTGCTGGCCTTTGGCCAGTAGAGCTAATAATAATAATAATAATAGTAATAGTAGTAAAGACTTTATTTAATAACATTACTGGCATAAGCCTGTGCTTGTATTTTCCAAGATCCATATATTTTCATTACAAGCATACCGTATTTGCCATGTTTTGGGACGAATAAACTGTTAAAATAATTACTGTCTCAATCTATAGTATTCTTCAAATTTTAGAGTTTTCTGGTAGTTCTTACTACCTAAAAATCATGTATTTTGATGAAATGTTTGATGTGTCTCAAATTTTATGGAAGGTAAAATTATTATTTTTGTCAAAACCAAGGTTGCTCTAATTGTATGGTGTCCCAAAACTTACAGTAAATACGGTAGTCAGCTTAAAGGATGAAAACCTTTCCATCTGAGATGAACTATGGATAGCATGCCGACTCTACTACAGTCAGTAGCAAGACATGGCAACTTCTCAAATCTCTGTCATCAAGAAACCCCCTGGCTTCGTTTATTTTCCCCATGTCAGATCTGAGAGAGAGAAATACACATTGTTTGTGGCGAATCTGCTCTGCTCCATGTACGATCAGAGAGAATAATTGCAATACCAGTCCACCTTCACTCGCGCAGAGAAAATCTCTTCACCATCTAAAAGACCTGTCATCGGCCGCAACATAATGTAACAAGAATCTAGGCACAATGGAAAGTGCATTAAAGAAGGTGTTAATGTCAGAAAACATTTCATCGCCAACAAAAATGGCAGGTGAATAATGGAGGGTTAAAGACAGAAGGGCGAAAAAAGTATCGTAACAGTATAGCTAGGTGCTGGTAATTAATATCACTGGTGTGGGTTTTTTCTCATTAACATATTTTAGCATTATTTTTACATTAATTTTTGTTACATCTTAGGTCTTATATGAATATTTTAGTTTTTTTAACTTTTTAGCTGAATATATTATTAAGATTTTATTAGGCTTATATTAGTATTTGTGATACCAATACCAATACCAACTGCATCAGGATATGAATTAATTCAAAATGAATTTATAAGTATTACTTACATATTACCAAAATTGATAAAAAAATTAAGATTATAATTTCCATGCATTCAAAAAATGATATTATTTTGTGAAATTGTATAAACTACATATACCAGTGAAATAAAGAGGATCGTTTCATTGAGGAGAAAAAAAATAAAAAAATATATATATTTATTTTTTTCCTTTCATTGCGGTGAGACATAAAACCTTATTAAGAGTTAATTTTCATGTTAATAGTATTTTTTATAATAAAAAGAAGATTTCCTGGTTTGTGGTAATTAAATATCAAATTTTATAATTTTCATATATATCAAATTTATTTTCATCTCCAAATGAAAAAAACTCAATTATGTTCATACATTCATGTCCCTCATTCATGATTTCTGTTTCTTTTTTTATAATAAAACTAAATCTGATATTCCCAAATCGTCATATACATGTATATGCTCTGTATATATAATTATCAGTGTTCCCATTCACGCACATATGTGCGTGAATCACGCATGAAAACAAAAAATCACGCACAGAAAACTGACCTCGTACGTGCATGCACGCACAGAAAAAAAAAATAAAAAAAAATGTCAACTTGAATATTACACTGTACTGTGTATTGTAATGCCTTCAGTAGCAAATAAAGTATGTTGAAAGGTTTAAAAATCTTAAAAATTCATAGTGTACCCCTAAATTTGTAGTGTACCCCCAAAATTTAACAGTAGGGGGTACATGTACCCCCAAATGAAAAAGTCAGTGGGAACACTGATTATAATACAGAAATAAACTCAATTAATGCTGAAAAAGTCTCAATTTATTAAGTGCACAATTCTATCTATGAATTCAATTAAAGCGAACAATTCTATCTACATTCGGCAGCGCACAATTCACGCGGATTTAATTCATAAAGTCGATTCATAAAGCTGATTGAAAATGTAAATTCTGATGTCGTCTGCTACAGTTATAGGCCTGCTCTACATGTTCATTGATATGCAACATTTTCAATTTTTGTATTAATTTGTTCAGTATGAAAGCATTTCCACATTTTTGTGTAACGCTGGTCATGGAAGATCGACGTTAATTGTTCCCGTGTCATAACTGCACTTTATCAATCTTGACAGTTTTTGATTGGTTGGCTGAATTACGCTGGTTTTTCTCTCTCGGTACAATACTTTGCATTGGATTGATAAGAGTCAAACAGTGTTACTTGCAATATGGACCAAACGTCAATTTACGTCAATTTACGAGGAATAGATTCAAACTATTGAGTGACATACAGGAGTGAATCATAACGTCCGCAGTCCCATTCTGAGAAAAAATCAATTTTTAGTTTTTATAAGGGTCCTGATAGTCGTAAATCAACTGTCGTCAGTCTTAAGAAAAGATTGTGAAGTGATTATTAGAATCTGTGGTTATAATAACAGTCCCGCAGAGAATGCAATTTGGTCTGTATTTTAAATATGAACAAATAAGAATCACCAGAAGTGTCTTTTTCATAACTTTAGCTCAGCTGGATGCTGTGTTTTTACGATTTATACTCTTGAGTAGAATTAATGTAGACTGAAGGGAAATGGAAGTAGTGATTAATAATTTATTAATCCCGTATCATTTTGACTTTAAACCTTAGCTGCTGCTTTTTCAAATTTTCTTTGTTATTCTGTTAACCCTTAACCCGCTACATAAATATAATGGACTGTTCTTTCTCTTAATTAATACTATTCCATTTATGTGACAAAAGGGTGTTTTGGGAAAAATGACTGATCAGCAGCCGGATATTATAAACCCTGATCAGCCTATGAGTTACTCGCAGGCTGATCTGGGTTTACAATGGACGCAAAGGCTAGTATAGTCGTGCTTAGCGGGTTAAGGGTTAAAATTGTAAAATATATATATTATTGGTATTATATAATCACCAATTAGTAATTATGAAAAACAATTTGCTTTGAACTGTATGATTGAATGGTGTTTTACATCATTTTCAGCACATTTTAGGCTATATATGTTACAATCTTTTTGTGGTGGAGGCAGACCACACACTTTTGTCTTGGGTTACAGAACCGTACTTTATACCTCACATCATTCGTAAGAATCGAAGTACCTATTCAAATATTTATAACTAATGATTCGATCATAATGTTAGGAGTTCTGGGCATAGATACTGAATTTCTACGTGTCATACGTTCACCTCTCTCTGAGGTGGCTCTGAAAATAACTACTTAAAATAATGTGTTCATGTGTTGTTAAACAATTTGATCAAATGTTACCTGTTAAAGATGCACAAAAATAGTATAATAGCTAGGAAATAAAAAACTAATTTAAATATTGTTTAAATCATTAGTTGTACGTATATTTCATTATTAATTGCATTTACTTACATATGTATATGAATACAAGTATAATTTGTGTTTTTACTATTTGCAAAATTATTATAAGTATATGATTTGCCATTTAAATCTCCTCTTCAAATTGTGTAGAAAAACTAAAATTGTAAAACTACAAATTGTTTAAAGCACCACAATTGCAGCATGTCCCTTTACATTAGTATTACTATCAGTTTTATCAAGAAAAGGCTCTGACAAAACTCCATGCACATTTCATATCTGTCATGTTTTGTTGTTATTCCAACCCCAATCACTCATAGTCTCTTGTGGTCACTTATCCTGAATATTGCCGTTTAAGAATGACCAATGGCTGCTGCCCCCTGGGTCAGGCATTAAAGTCCATCAAATGTCCGAAATGTCTGAACAAGTTTGTCCAAATGCCACCAGAAATGATGCAAGCTTGGGAAATCAAACTTATTATTAAGACAGATATCTGTGTGATTGCCAGTGCTATATTGACAATGTAACAGCTGCAGACGAATTTCCATACATTTCTTGGATAAAAAATAAATAAAAAATCCCTAGTTCTTTTTGGCACTTGATTACAATGTGATTTTACGGGTGTCTTACTATATCAACTATGACAAGAATTGGACAGGGTGAAACTGGACTAAAAGCAAAATAAACTCTGCCAACATTTTTGTTTATGCTCTCTCAAGACTAATCCCAAACAAATCCATCAAAACTGTCAGGAGGGTTAGGATACTTTTTGACATGAAGGAACTTTATACTGACATGACATAGATATTAACTGACATGACAGAAATCTGTATTGACATGACAGGGATATTTGATTGGCCTGATGTGCAGGATAATGGCATTTCTGTAATAAACAACACTTATTAATATTGACTGCATGGCCACCTTCAAGGTGGGAAAATGTTAAAGAAATGCCAGAAATTACATTACATTTGATGTATTAAATTTGGTTCCGGTCACTATTCGCAGCATCAATCCAGACAGCAATTTGTACAATCCGACAAATTATGAATAACTTTTCAAAGAATTAACAATACAGAAAACCAATTAATTAAACAGTTCAATTAATATCTATGTCTCCTGATTAAAAAGGATAAAATAAAAACAAAAATAATGGACTAATGTACTTAATTATTCTTTATTTTCTCAGGATCGAAAGTAAAAAGAAGGCACTGTTTCTTTCGAAATCTGCTTTCATTTCCTTTTTGCTACGATTTTCAGAAAGTTCAGAAGAAATAAAGAGTTTTTCTGTGGAATTCCAACTTGATTATTTTTTGCAGAAAATTGTGCAAAGAAAAATAACAGTTCACACGGCAATCTGATTTAAACTTTTCTTTACATACAAGTCACTGTCATGACCAATTTCTCTCCAAAAAAATAACTTTCAGTAAAATTCCACGAAGATATTATCAGCTTGTTGGAACAAACATCAAGCAAATTACCATGTCCAACAACAGCACATTAATGTCTTGCCACATCTTCTAACTGGTCCATCAAACCACAGCAATGTTCACACTGTTGCCATCTCCTTATTGGTTAATTGTTTTTCTTAAATTTGAAAAATGTGGTAATTAAAAGCTGTCATGAATGATGTTGAACTCAAGTTTCAGAATGGAGGCCCACAAAAAATATATTGAGATTCAGTTGTATCTTTCTGTTATTGCTATAATCAATACAGAATATTGCTATAATCAATATAGAATATTGCTATAATCAATACACAATATTGCTATAATCAATACAGAATATTGCTATAATCAATACAGAATATTGCAATAATCAATACACAATATTGATACAGAATATTGCTATAATCAAAACAGAATACTGATTATACAGAATATTGCTATAATCAATACAGAATATTGCTATAATCAATACAGAATATTTTGCAACAGGATCGAGGCATCCATTGTGGAATGGTTAGTCTCTGACTTGAAATCACTTCCCTCTCACCGCTGTGGGTTTGATCCCTCATGGTTCTAGGAATCTGTATTTGATGAAGCTATCCAGCTGTCTTGTGAAACATCGGTGGTTCTACCCAGGTGCTCACCCGTGCACAAAAATTGCTCAGCGGGGCACCTGTGTTCTCCCTCCACCAATGGAAGCTGGAAAAGTCGCCATTTGACCTTAGCTGTTGGTGCGACTATATATATATATATATAAAGCCAAATCAATTTATTCCATTTGCTACAGTTTATACTCCAATCATTATACCATAATGGTAGACCATTAAAAATGCATCAATATGGAAATATCTGCAGAGGGTATATTATAGTAGTCCTAAACTGAAAAAAACACTATTTTCCCTTACTGCAGAGGAGAGTTGGAGGTTATAAGTTGTCATTAATACATGATACATACAGCACTTTACTGATTGAGGCCTGATAATTACAATGTATCACTTGTCACGCAAAAATGAGGCAAAAAGTAGTGAAATTACTTTCTCGGAAGACTTTCTGTCAGAACCCATTGTGTTAGTGTGCCATCTTGAACAAAAGGTATTTTAAGAATGCGCACAGTAATAAGACGCTAAGATTTATCATATCTTTGGATAGATGAGTTTTTCTCTCCAATGCCTTAAGCACTGAACAATGTTCGAATTGGCGCTTCTGGTGTTCTGAAAAGGTTCAAATTGGCTTTTCTAGTCAACAGTGCTGACAATTAATGTTTCAACTGGCTTTCTAATGTGCCGAAAATGCTCAAATTGGCTTTTCTAGCTTCTGACAATATTTGAATTGGCTTACTAAGTAAATGTGCCGAGAATGTTCAAATTCGCTCTTCTGTAGTGTTCAAAGATTTTCAGTGTGCCGGTAATGTTTGAATTGCCTTTTTATAGTGTGGCGTCAATATTCAAATTGGTATCATTGAACATTGTTGACACATCAGAGAAGTCCCTACTAACATTGTAAGCACACTAAAAAATTTCTAGTGTGCTGACATGTAATGTTCTGATTGGTGGCTTTTTTAGTGTGCTGTCAATAGTCATTATTTTAGGCAACCTTATTAGACAACATTGCGCGCAACGTTAAGTAATTTTTAGCGCAGTCATGACATTGAGGGTGTTTCTCATAACAAACTGACGTTGACTAGGCTAGCGCTAGGATTTTAAACCCTTTAGCCGAATCTGGCTAAAGCCCTAAAACTTTCTTTAGCCAGATTAGAATGTCTTTAGCCAGACTTTTGCCGAGATATTTTGGAACTTTAATTGAAGGCGCTAAAAACCTCGCGTTTGTGTACACATCAAAAGTAAGTTAAAAGAGTATGCTTTAATTTTAAACTGTAGGGTATCAATATTTCCATATCATATGCAGGCTGCATTCTGCTTATTTAGTGCTTATAATTAAAAGTTGAGTTGCACAATATTCAAAACTGTTTCTGGCTGTTTCCTGTTAACAGGGGTTCCAAAGAAGCTGGAAAGATCGTGTTGCATTGTGAGACAAAATTCGGAAATGCTACACACACCACGACTATCATGCATAGAATGAGTAATAAAAGCCACTTCATTCTAACGTTGTACCAATATTTTGAGTAATCGCACCTTTTGTATTCATGTTGATTGAACAATCAAACATAAAATTGTCACAATTTACAGACGCCGATCAAACACGTTCACACTTGCCATTGTTTTAGTTTACCCTACTGTGTGTACAACTAATTAGTGGGCACTCCACATTTACCAGAGATAGTAAAGTTCAAAAAGATCGTCGGTCTTTAAACAGGGCATATCTGGCTGATTAATTCTTAAACAAACAGTGTCACACTTCATGCACTTTCTGTTTTGATCAGCCATTTTGGCCGTTAAGATGGCGCCACGTTATGAAGTTGTTTACCCGGCTCGATAACGCAATTAAATATATGGATAATATTGAGCGCGGGGACACAGACTAGTTGATTGACAGCGAGAGGCGGAACAATGGGCAGCGTCTATCGCACACGCAACAATTTGACAGCGGTTTTCAATAAACACTGCGGTAATTAGTTATCGGTCCAAATTGATTGTCGCTAATTAGTTAGCAACACCCAGCGGATATTGGCTTATAAACAGTCAAAGACGTCGTATATTGGAATTCGGGATTTTCCGATATTTTTTAGACAAAATCAGTCGGAAATTTGGATTCGCCAGACCGCCGATGTCTGGCGAATTTGCTATGTATTTCTATGATTTTCATGCGCCAGTTCGGGTTTCTTTTCGCCTATGGCGATTTGGCGAATGGTTAACGCGAGCCTAGGTTGACCAATCAACAATCATACCTATTTTTTGGTATGACCTTGTTTTGCTGTCAAACATTTTAAGGAATCTTCACTCAGAACATCGTATGGATTTCCTTGAAGGAAGTCTTGCACGAGGCCTGGATGATCAAAATTACATATAAAACAACATTTACCTAAATCCAGAAGGTTAATACCTTTTTACAGTGCAGAGCACAGCTACAGACTGTGCGTACAACATGCTGTTTTTCTGGTTTCCATGTATATTTATATCAAAATCATAAAATGTCTGTCAAGCTCCAGCTGTGTGTGCTATGTAGGCTGCCCTGGGTTGTTACATTGATCAACTATCTACATATGTTTTCTGTTTCCAGTTGCAAACATTCAGAGATACATCTAACCTTTAACCCGCTAAGCTCGACTATAATAGCCTTTGCATCCATTGTAAACCCAGATCAGCCTGCGAGTAACTCGCAGGCTGATCAGGGTTTACAATGTCTGGCTGCTGATCAGTCATTTTCCCCAAAACACCCCTTTGTCACATAAATGCAATGGTCTTAATTCAAAGTGTGTGTGTGTGTAATTCTAAGGTTTATAGTCCCTCTGCCAAAAAACTCAATGAGCCTTAGGGCTCACCGAGACTCACAATAGAGTCTGGAATTTCTTAATTCAAAGAAAGCTAGAACAGTCCATTATATATATGTAGCGGGTTAAGGGTTTTAAGATGGCTATGTCAAGTTCCAGCTCTGTGTGTGTGTGTGTTATGTAGGCTGCCCATGGTTGTTACACTGATCAACTTATCTACATAATACGTTTGCTGTTTCCAGTTGCAGACATTTGGAGATACATCTAATCCAGTCGTTCAACACCTTCATTCAAAGCACTTATTTATAATAGGCCTATCAAAAGCATTTCCTATTGTATTACTTTAATCTGCAAATGTAAGAGAACTGAAATTGGTATTTTTTCAAGTAATAACTTCTTTAACTGGCAGGAATGCTGAAAACAGCAACCAGGATTAGCAATCACACTTCTCAGACGAGGAATCAGCTGGGGGCAAAACCCATAAGAACTTATCGGATATTACTTTTTGGTCTTCTTAACACACTCATATAATGATGTGGATTGTGTTTAATATTTCGTCTGTATCTTGTGGGATGATTTTATTTGTCTGTTCTAGACAATTTTGTACCTGATTTAGAATTTATTACATTGTCTGGTGGTGATCTGGAAGAACTATGGATCTCCATCCAAATATATTGACACTAAATGGCCACAGCAAGCATGGAAAAATAGGAAAAGTAAGTGGAACATTAAAAGCAAGCTTTGACATAAAAGTTGTCACGCCATGTTTGGTTGATGAGAGGAAGACACTGGTGCATTCTGGTCAACTTCCCACCATGAGAAGCTGATAGATTCTTTTTCTTGCATATCAGAGACATGTCGTGCGTTGATGCCGCCAGCTAATAATGTTTTACATCTTTTCCTGCATACCGGATGTTGGTGCGTGTGTGAATTTTATCTCGACCCTAGGGTGAGATTGAAATATCTAGCCCCGGTAAAATGACGGATATCCTTGTCCGGAATGCAAGAAAATACTCTTACTATCAAATGGATGCCTATGGTTCGGAGGATAGACTTCGATACTTGGAACAGCCCAGTTTACGTCCCCTTCCGCTGGACGAGGGCTAAGATAAGTGTCTTGCCCAAGGATACACCGTCGACATCCAGAGGCACCATGAGGCTTAAACAAGTTCATCAGTTTTCAAGTCCACCATGCCATACACTCAGGCACACGATTGCAGCCCCATAACTCCTTCTAGTTTTTAATTCTCGATCTGAGCCTGCTGCAGATCTGTCTATCAGCTGGCTATATCTTCCATACATCTGTTCTTACATACAAAATATACAAGACATTATGTTTGCAACAAAAACATCCTAGGTGTTGAATGATATTTATTTCAAATAAAGAGAAAGTCAGAAATGATAAGGAGGTTTGGTACCTGGTCCCCTGCTCTGTGTTTTGATAGTTAAAAACCAGGGTTTATCATCTTGGATTAGTCAGATCAGACCAGTAAGGATGGGAGTGCAATTGTTTTTCACTAGATCTGTCAGTATTAATTGTCAAGATTGCTTGTCTATTAAAAAAACAAACTGTCTGATACAAGACAAGATAGCATAAAAGAGAAAATCACTCACAGCAAGGATTGGTATTACCAGCTTACAGCAAAAAGTAAACTTTGACCATTTGGAATACTTGAAATAATAAAAAAAGTAAATGTTATTAATTATTTCCCAATGATAAAAGAACCATTTGGTATTTTCAAAGGTAAAAATATGAAGTTTATTTTCTTTCATGATAAAGGGGATTAGCCTATCTACACAGAAATCTCCAAGCTTAAATACACCCTTCCCATGATCGAAAACTAATAAGTCTATCAAAACACATTTTGGTTTTTTATTTAGAGGCTCTATTATTTTAGGCACATATCTTTAACTGAAATAGAACTATTTACGCTGCAAGAACTTAATATACTGGAACTTAACTTACATTAATTGAGCCCCAGGGTTCCTTATCGAAAACATTATGATCGGTTTGGGACTTATCGTTATGATGGGTTGCAGACTAGTGCAGATGAAAATTAATCTTCTGTAACAAAAAAACAACAACATAGATAATTATTTAGCAATAATTGAATTGAATTGGATTTTAAGGCGCACCAACTCATGAAAGGTTATATGGCGCCTAACAGGCATGAACATGCCAGGCTCATCCTCCATGTACATCGAGATAAAATATGGAATATGGGCCTAGAACCTTCTCACCCTGAACTGCAGAGTTGCTGCAAATTCTATCGTAGAAACTCCATTTACGCTGGAGCCACGTTATTGTTTTTTCTGCCACTGCTCTTTTGATGTGAGTGAGATGGCACCTGACACAATGAAGGGATCATGATGAAGACCTTTAATGAACATGAACAAAAAATGATAAAATGAACATGAATTTGGGGGGATTCTACCCCTCTGCCTACCCCTCCAAAGGGATCTGCAGTGGCCCTATTCTTTGCCCCATGACCAAACGGGGCCCCCCGGGAACCAAACGGGGCTATTTAGCAATAAAGGCAATGATATATATACATATATATAATTTATATATGAAACTATGTAAAGTGGGAAATTGAATTGTTTAAGACCTGAAAGAGTCATTACGCGCAAATGATATGGCGACAAAACTATCTAAGAGTGCTTACATATGGATACTTGTTCATTGTTATCTCTGTTTAAAAGGGGCCTCAAAGTCAGCATAGTTGTCAAATTTTTCTTCTTCTCAACAACAAAATGTTCGCTTCCATGTAAACCACACACCTGTATTTTGTGCACTGCATATTAATACTGCAGCATACGCAATCGCATTTTTGCGCTTTACAGTTACTTTTGCACACACGCCTGCATTTTTGCGCTTTAGTTTCATATAAGTTTGTTATACAATCAATGACAAAATAAACTAATTCCGTTTTCTGACAAATAACATGTTACTTAGAAATGGAAGCCTGAAATTTCTTTCAATTATGATAATTTCTGAGGAATCAAGAGAACGCGAAAAGCACTGAGCATTAAGTCATGTCATGTTCACAACCTCAAGTATTATTTATATTGATAAAAAACATACATCAGCAAATAACTGACATTCAAAAATAGCAAACTAAAAGTCATTCATGATTGATGCAATATTTTGTTTTTCCACCCAGCCATTACATGTGCCGTTGGAATTTTAAAATAATACAATTTCTTTTTGCAGGAAAAACTGCATGTGAAATAAATTTCAAGTGTTCCGCCTCATATTTTTTGTTTTTAAATCCAAAATGAATTTGAAATTAAAGCAAGAACCAGCTAAGTGCACAGGACCAGAAATTGAGGTAGAGTATTGCACAGAAGGAGAGAAAACTTCAAAAGTTGACAGGCAAAACTGACATAATAAACTTGTTTTGCTGTTAAGCCTGGTTCTACTGTTTCTTATTAATGACTGCCTCCCTTCACTGTTTTACAAATTAGTTTACATAAACTTGTCACAATGTCCGATTGTGCAGATTAAGTCAGATTGGTGTTTGCATTAGGCCGATATTTCATTCAAATTAAACTATAAAAAGGCTTCAGATAATTCATTTTAAGCAGCGTACAAACACTAAAGAGCATTGATAATGACGATAATGACGAAACAAAATTAAGAGATAACCATGCTAATATTTTCAATCTGGGACAGTATGTGAGTTGTTTTACAGTCTGAAATTATTTTAGGCGGAGCCATAAAACGTAATTTCAGACTGTAAAACCAACCACATACCGTCCCAGATTGAAAATCTTAGCATGGTTATCTCAATTCTAATGCTTTTCTATTTAAATGTCAGAAATATAAAGTAAAATCATACACACACACTTGTTTTTCTATGAAAACTCAAATTCATCGGTAACGGCATTTTGTTGACGTCGTCCAATGACGTCGCTTGTTACAACGTTATGTGATGTCACATAATTTTCAGACGGTAAATCAGGCATTTTACGGTAGCAAATTTGAGACGTTGGCCAATGGAGTTATGCATTACATTATAGCTGCATTAGAATCTTTCTTTTACGCACTCGTAACATCTGTCATTCCCTCTGAAGTCCCAATTAAAATAAAGAATTATGTGTCAAATTTAGGGAAACATTGAAAACAACATTTGTTATACTGTATCCAAAATTAGCTATTATACTTACTGCCTGACCATACATTAAAACCAATTTAGTCTTAAAGCACAGGGGTAAATGAACAAAATCCCATTTTATGAAACTTTGTTTGGAATTGTTTTGAATCATTTAACTTGTTTCATAAAGTAATATTCAATAGGAAATAATGTTTCGGGCGCTTGTTTCAGCCAAAGGTTTTTCTGCAGTAGCTTGAGCAATTTAAATAATAAGTACATCAATTTTATTTCAATAGAACTGGTATTTTTAGTGATTTATTAAAATAATTTACAGCCCTAAAATAATTTACAGCCCAAATGATTTTTTGATGGTGCTTTTCCCATGTAAATTCCTTGTTGGTGGCCGGTACAGCAGAAAAGTAAGAAATTTCATATAACTTCAGTTGGCCGTCAAAATTTTGCAACATCCAACAATTTAAAACCGTTTTCAGATAAAAATTCTATAAAAAAAAAAAATCTAATTTTTCATGCAGCAGAATTTTGCATTGAAAATGACCCATCAAAAACAACTTTCGGGCATGAAATTTTTATTTCTCAATCGATTTTGAAAAGTGTGGTAGTTTTCTTATTAAAAATGTCAGTTTCACTGATATACATACAGCTTATTTAGGTATGAGATGTGTTTTGTCTGAAAAGTCAAAAAAACTGTAACAAGCGCCCCAAACAATAATGTTTAACATCTTAATGTGTTTATCTGGGAAACATTACATCCTTATTTCAGTCATTCAGTTCTCATCATTAATTGTTTACTAAGTACCACTGGGAGTATTTAGAAAATAAATCAGTGAATTGTGTCTACCATTTGCCTTGTCTCTGTATCCCATTTCTCTCCACCTATCAACAATCTGTTCAGTTTTTCCACAGACCACATCAAAC
The DNA here is from genome assembly GCA_037043455.1 of Cyrtodaria siliqua. Lineage (NCBI taxonomy): Eukaryota > Metazoa > Mollusca > Bivalvia > Adapedonta > Hiatellidae > Cyrtodaria > Cyrtodaria siliqua. The sequence goes on from JAWPHD010001678.1 coordinate 138,560, forward strand.
CAGAGCAACTTCGGTTCTAGTTCATGATTTTTGTAATTTTGGCAGATTTTATTTACATCAGCATCTCCCTAATTAGATAACTTTATACCACAGACGCTGTGTTTGTTATGACAGATAACAGGGAGATATGAGGTGTACACCCTGGTGTTAATATCCACATTGTTTCAAGTGGGCAACTCCTAGATGTTGCTCTGGGCAACTGAATCCTATATAATATAGCTGAAGTGTGTTATGTCCTCCAAGGTTGCCATAAACACCCCTACACTAGGTGTAAACTAGCTTCATGCTGTTGCTGATATGCCATGAACTACTGAACTGTACAGTAGCACCACATAGAGTGAATGTCCCATCACATAGAGTGAATGCCCTATCACAAAGAGTAAATGTCCCATCACAAAGAGTCCAGTAGAGTCATACAGTCCCACCACAGAGTGAATGTCCCATCACATAGAGTCCCATAGTCATACAGTCCCATCACACAGAGTGAATGTCTCAACCCACAGAGTCCCATAGAGTCATACAGTCCCACCACATAGAGTGAATGTCCCATCCATAAAGTGAATGTCCCACCACATAGAGTGAAATGTTCCACCACATATAGAGTAAATGTCCCATCACACAGAGTGAATGTCCCATCCCAGAGTCCCGTAGAGTCATACAGTCCCACCACATAGAGTGAATGTCCCACCATGTAGAGTGAATGTCCCATCACATAGAGTAAATGTCCCATCATATAGAGTCCCATAGAGTTATACAGTCCCACCACAGAGTGAATATCCCATCACACAGAGTGAATGTCCCATCACATAGAGTAATTGTCCCACCACAAAGAGTAAATGTCCCACCATATAGAGTGAATGTCCCATCACAAAGAGTGAATGTCCAATCACATAGAGTAAATGTCCCACCACATAGAGTCCCATAGAGTCATACAGTCCCACCACATAGTGAATGTCCCATCACACAGAGTGAATGTCCCATCACATAGAGTGAATGTCCCATCACATAGAGTAAATGTCCCATCACACAGAGTGAATGTCCCATCACATAGAGTGCATGTCCCATCACAGAGTAAATGTCCCATCACATAGAGTGAATGTCCCATCCTTTAAAATGAATGTCCCATCACATAGAGTAAATGTCCCATCCCACACAGTCCCATAGTCATACAGTCCCATTACATAGAGTGAATGTCCTATCACAGAGTGAATGTCCCATCATAGAGAATAAATCGCCCCATCACATAGACTCCCATTGAGTCAAAGAGCTCCATCCCATAGATCAATGTCCCATCCCATCGAGTTCAGCAGAGTCATACAGGTTCACCACATAAATTGAGTATCACATTACATTGAGTGAATGTCCCATCACATGGTCTCATGGAGTCACTACATAGAGTGAATGTCAAACACAGAGTAAATGTTCCATCACATAGATCAATGTCCCATCACATAGTCACATAAGAGTCATACAGTCCCACCACAAAGGGTGAATGTCCCATCACATACAGTGAATGTCCTACCACATAGAGTGAATGTACCATTACAGAGGGAATGTCCCATCACATACAGTGAATGTCCTACCACATAGAGTGAATGTCCCATTACTTCCTATCACATACAGTGAATGTCCTGCCACATTGAGTGAATGTTCCACCACAGAGTGAATGTCCCATCCCAAAGATTGAATGTCCCATCACATATAGTGAATGTCCCAGGATTTGTTTAACAGCTAGTGGGGTCAAATCAGTGAGTGAGAATTACATTAAAAAATGTGATAATAGGACAGCTTTTAAATTGTCTCTCCTTCTATGCTAGTGATCTTGACCTATCTGCATGTAACAGACCATATAATCAAAGGATTCTATACAGCACCAAGGGAACTGCATGGGACCACACATAACTGTGATGTTTCATGAAGATCTGTCAACAAATATGTTCAAAAATTTGGAAGAAACCAAATCCTGGCATACAAATGTTTTCCATCAATGCCACAATTCTTCTTCAAAAGGCCCAGACAAAAACAAATGCATCAAACCATTTTGCATTAATCCATCTGAAGTGCAGTAATCCAATCTTCCAGAACATGACAAGGTAATGGAAAATGCTCATTTTGTAGGTGTTCTACATCACTTATGGCTGCTATAATATAATTATGGGAAATGAATAATGGATAAGTAAAACAGTTTATGTTTCAAAATGTTTGCCTCAGTGCAAAACAATCATTATCAGACAATGGTCCGAAATTTTCTTTTTGTTAACTGCATTTTTAAGTATAAAGCAGAAATCCAGAGAACAAATTCACCATCTGAAGATTGGCATTGAAATGGCAAGTCCTCGTTAAGGAAGCTAGACCATGTCACTCATCTTTCGTAACCTGTCAACTATTTATTGATATTACAGATATTACAGATTTACAGATATTACAGATATTACAGATATTACAGAGATATTACAGATATTACAGATATTACAGAGATATTACAGATATTACAGATATTATGTTATTGACATTCACACTTAAGCGTTTGTTTAGTGCTGTGTGGTGGCTATAAAAAGTCGCTGGACTACAAATCAGTAGTATTATTACTGACTGGTCCTTTGGGATCATCAAGCCCAATCTGTGTTGCTTTAAAGTAAAATACCGCCTAATTCGGTGCTAGGTGGCGTTTAAGAGTTGTTGGCTGTTGCACTTTATATTACCTCTCATGAACAGACTGAATAAAACTGAGTCTGCTACTTTTCTCTGTTGTTTGTGTTTGTTGCTGCAAAGGGATTCCCATTTTAGTATTATATAACTGAGATGGCAAGCGAACCTTGCGTAGATGTTGACAATGAGGCACAATTAATGTTGCTGTCGGACACTGAAAAATTGGTGCAACATCGGCAATAAGTCGTAACATCGTGAGCAGATATTTTACATTAGCTTGACACATAAATTTTAAATGCATGCGCTAGCTACATGAAGTTTAAATGCATGCACTAGCTATTGTTCTTTCTAGTGGCGAATGTTCCATCAAAAGATTGGCTATTCGTTTCTTGCTGTTGGATACCAAACGTCATGGCAAAAACAAAGTGAATATACTGTTACATTCAGTAAAATTTCTGACTCCATCTTACACGCATGTAGATTTGACATGAGAAAATGGTTGTAGAATTTGAAGAAAATAAGAACATGGCTGGCTTTGGAAACTCATCTGCCCAACGCTAATGCAATTTTTGATGATGTCTGAGTTCATAGAATGCTGATACTGTGAAGTGAGATGATTACCCAACGTTGGTGTGACGTTTGCATCATTACAAATGAAATCCTTATTCCTACATTCATCTGATCAAGAACAGTACGATGACCGGACTAAATCATTTGGAATCACTGATGGCATCTCATGTGATTGCTGTTATATTTTTAATGAAATGCTCAGTAACTTATGTAACCATACTGCAGACGACAACAGAAAACACTAAGCTGATTGATATCACAGGCATATTGTTTCAACTATTTTGTTTTTTAATGTCGACCCCGATGCTGTTACAGCGACATGTCAACGTTGGCCCACTATGGGACAGATAGCTGAATGTGTACCCCACCCATCCCATAACTGAAGAGTTAATCCCCAATTTAAGTAGAAAAGCATTAACCTACAAATGACAGCTCAAAGTGCACTATGCTCAGTGGCCTTCCTATCAGACACTATAATAAGATCTGTAATTATTTCCTGCAGGACAGATGGTGGTGTTCAGTACCACACCTACAACTGAATAAAGTAAGTAAATGATACTCTCATAGCTTTTCTGTCAGATCTGCAATTATTTATTATGGGACAGATGGTTGTATGTCGACCCCACCTACATGGTGTAATTGACAATAAAAACACTGTGTTGCTATTTACACATGTTTCCTTCACTAATTAGTCATAAATATTATTTATTATGTGTACTGTTATTACATCAGGGAATCAGACCAGTTTCAGGGAACCAGATCAGTTCCAGGGAACCAGACCAGTTCTATGGAACCAGATCAGTTCCGGGAACCAGATCAGTTCCAGAGAGACTTTCAGGAACCTACCAGACGAAGATTTACATGACACTGATGTTACTAATAGCCAGAATGTTCATTGAATGTTTCCTTCACATATCTGTTGGCTGTGGAATGTTTAAAACAGATATCCATTATAATGAGCCACACATTTAATAATTGCCATTACCTTGTCAGTAATTTATGTTCTTTATGCAGTATGTGGTCAAAAAAAAACTGTAGACCTTATTATTCATACCAGGATGCTTAAAGAGACACATGGTAATGTTGAAAATTTCATCAAAATTAAATTAACATCTCGATTTATTAATCCAGTATCATTTTGACTTTAAAGCATTTTCGGTAGTTTTCCATGCGCAGCTTCTTTGGGCGACTTCTCTTCTAAAACTAATGGATGGATTTTCCTACAAGTTTACAGGAATGTTGCTTTTGATGTCTAGTTGTATTTTTTGTCTTTTTTTTTTTTATTGTCTTTATTTAAATAAAGGCCTATTATTAGATACATAAAATAGGAAAAATATAGCATTTTGTAAAAATACCAACAAAATTAAAAAAATTAAGCATAAAGGTACGGTTCCAAAAACCAATATTAAATCTCAATATGCATGGACATTTAATTGCATATATTGTCTAAATATATGTTCAATTAAGTGCCTAGGAAGTTTGAACAAATTCTGTTATTAGAAACATAACAAAAAAGGAAAATATACCATTTCTAAATAATTTCATACAAAACTTGGCCTTTTAGCATAGGGGTAGGGTTTCAATTTTTTTTTATAAACAAGCATGGGGACCTATCATTTTTATTGCACATTTTGTTTTTATATATGTTAAACTATGTGCATAGAAAGTTTAAACAAATTCTATTATTGGGAACATACAAAAAAAAAGAGTAAATTGTATCATTATGGGCTAATTTGTGCATAAATTGTGGTAATGGTCTCAACAGATTTTGTAAAAAAATATAGGTTTTACATAAAGATGAGCTTTAAATGTTATTGTAATTAAATGTTCTTTACTTTAATACAATTTTAGCAGAATTGTGACCAATGAATAAATTATTAGACTTCAAAAATGTCTTATTTAGCTATTTCATGGACTTGTTCAACTTTTTGGACAGATTGACATGACGGTGGCATTACAAATTATTTTTTAAAATTTTAACAATCATGGTGACCTACCATTATTTTTGCCTTTTCTGTCTATATATATATAACAGACTTACTGTACAAAAAGTTTAAAGAAAATCTGTTATGCAGAAAAAAATATAGAAAATGTCTTTAAACCTGCTTGCATATAAAAAAAATAAAATTTAAATTTGAATTTTCGAATTTTCTTCCCTATTCATCCATTGGTTTAATTATAGTATTGATGTAATGTAATCAACAGTCAGTAATATGCAACAATTTGCTTTGACCTGTTCTTATAATTAATATTAATGTGTGAACTAATTCAAGTTATGTAGAAAATCTAATGGGACACCGCCGAGTTTTAAAAAAAATCAAGATTGCAGTGCGTCCCTTTAAGGAATTTTAATGTTCATACAGTTTGCATATTTTTGCGCTTCGGCATTTTCTGCGTTTGTTGGATATTGACACTCCAAAACAGATGTGTTAAACAACTGATTAATAATTCCAATAACCTCTGAGCAACAATGTTCCCAGAAAATATAATTTGAAAATTGCACATTCCCGCAAGCCATACTGCTGAAACTTCTGATAAGGAAGTATTGAAATCCATTATTTAGGTTTCTTCCAGTATGATTCACACAGTTTACAGATTCTTGCACTCAAGTAATATTTCACCATATAACATTCTCTTCTCACTTCATACTTTTAGTGCAAACTCTATGGAACTTAATAGTTTTTTGTTTGTATGGTATTTTACGTCATTTTCAATAAATGTAAGATTTTATATGACAGTCGATTTTTTTTTTTTACTCTTCAATACCCGTCTTGTGAATTTTAAACAAGAAGCAATCGATAATTAAATCCCAGCCCACTATGAATGTATAATGGACTGTCCTTTCTTTACATTTAGACCATTCCATTTATGTTAAAAGGGTTGTTTTGGAGAAATGACTGATGAGCAGCCGGACATTGTAAACCCTGATCAGCCTCTGGGTTTACAATGGACGCAAAGGCTATTTTAGTCGCAGATCACTGAGCTTCTGAGGCCGCTGGATATTTTGTAAGGCTGCATCAACTCCTCACTGCAGGAGTACCAAACTGTCCCCACTCCCAAACCCAAACCCTCCCCCACACATACTCCAGTTATTACTTTTTATCTAAGCATGACACTGTACCTTCATGAAACTTTTACCAAATTAAAAAATTATATAACAGGTAAAACAAAATACAATGGACCCTTTACATGCCACAAAGAGGATTATTTTCGAATAATTCCACAGACTTGTCCAAGCAGTTCTGCCCCATTAGAAGTAAAGCAACCTCTGCATGGTCGTAAAGCATCTTGTAAAGAGCTTCTGAGTGTTCTGACAGTAAAATCTGACAAGTTCTTGGTACAATTTCAAGTGTCTGTAAAACTGGAACCATACTTCTCTGTTCTAGTACGTCACATCCGATTCATCTTTCTCTGCTCCTGTCCATCAGTGTGCGTGTGTGTAAAACGTTAAACGTCACTTTTAACAATCTTTCTGTCATATCTTGATGGTGTCTACTTGTAGCAGTGGGCTCTATGATCAACCTTATAGTGCTGCCAGACGGGTAGTCTCGGCCTGCTAGACCGTATCATGCTTATGTCTTACTTGCAGATATCGGTCTGGGCAGATTAGGCCAATTAAAGTGCCCACTAGCAATTAGTACAACTTATTCACGTTTTTTTTACGCGCATAATGTCAACGTTTGCATGACGTCATGTTGTAAATAAACGTACAATGTCAATTGTTGATGCATCAGTTTAACTTTTTAACGTCACTTGCTGCTTCTCGTAAGTTAAAAATAAGAAATTATTATTAAATTAACTTAAAATTATTTTTTTTGGAAGTCTCGCTGAATCTCCCAAAATCGCCCAAAACATTAGGGCGATTTCAAATGTCCTATTTTCCCCAGGCCCTGGTTCTGGATCCGTGTAGCATAGCGTAACGAAGAAATCAGAAGCGGGCCGGGTGACCGAGGCTACCAGACGGCAATACCATGCCATAGACACATGACAAGACACCCCACCCAGTCAATTATACGGACACCGCGGTGGTGGTTCTAGAACTATCCTATATATGCTGAGCATCTAACATGTGTTCTACATTCAAAACTTTCAAGTTGATAAATAAAATCATCATACAACCATGCATTGGTTCTTAGCTCTCACAAACAAGTCAATAAAGTCATTTCAGCCAGAAAAACAGGCCTTAAATACTCAACAAGAGGTCAATGACCTTGAAGCTCTACTGATAGATTTTGATAGCTAGATCAGCATTCCTGTGAAGTTTCATAAAAATCTGTCAAGTAGTTTCAGAGGAGCAGTCGCTACAAGTTGAAGTTTTTATTATATAACTCTAGGTAAACAAAGATGGCCACCGGCAGCCATGTTTAATGTCAAATCAAAATAATTTTCGACAAGGATCAACATCTTGTCATGCTGATCATTTCAGAAAAAGTCCCATATCAATATCACTTACAGTTTTCAAGAAGTAGTCGCTACAAACTTCTTTTTAAAAATCTATGTTTAGCCATGGTGGCCATCTTGAATTTCCGGCCGACCTGAAATTGTGCTAGGATCAACTAGACATCAAGAGCAACATTCCTGTGAAGTTTCATGAAAATCTGTCAAGTAGTTTCAGAGGAGTAGCCGCTACAACTTTTTACTATACAAACTCTATGTAAACAAAGATGGCCACTGGCGCCCATGTTTAATGTCGAATCAAAATATTTTTCGACAAGGATCAACATCATGTCATGCTGATCATTTTAGAAAAAGTCCCATATCAATATCACTTACAGTTTTCAAGAAGTAGTCGCTACAAACTTTTTTTTAAAAATCTGTATTTAGCCATGGCGGCCATCTTGAATTTCGGCCGACCTAAAAAAAATCTGGGATCAATTAGACATCAAGAGCAACATTCCTGTGAAGTTTCATAAAAATTCGTCAAGTAGTTTCAGAGGAGTAGTCGCTACAAGTTTTTACTATATAACTCTATGTAAACAAAGATGGCCGCTGGCAGCCATGTTTAACGTCGAATCAAAATAATTTTCGACAAGGATCAACATCATGTCATACTGATCATTTTAGGAAAAGACACATATCAATATCACTTATAGTTTTCAAGAAGTAGTCGCAACAAACTTGTATTTTAAACTATTTTTAGCTTTGGTGACCATCTTGGATTTCACATCAACATGAATTTTTGCTAGGATCAACTAGACTTCATGGGCAACTTTTCTGTAAAGTTTCATGAATATCCATCCAGTAGATTCAGAGGAGTAGTCGCTATAATTAAAAGTTTACGGACGGACAGACAGACAGACGGACGCCGCACCACAGCATAAGCTCTGCTGATCTCTAATCAGTCAAGCTAAAAATGCCTTTTATCACAAAAAAAGTTAGGGATTGTATATTTGGAAACTCCTTTCGACTCCACAGGCATGAATACCATAGTGATTTACTTCCTGTATGTCTATAGTATGACTCAGGAAGAGGATATATCAAACAATCATTAATAATAATCTACAACTTCTTCACAATCTGTTGACCATCTGTCTATCCCACAATACCCTTAGTAAACATTCTGTTCATCTGCCTAATCATCGAATTTAGTTACAACAATATGTTTTATTACTGAGTATACCCATTGTATACTTGTAGATAATGTGTAGATGTGCAGCCATTGCTGCATCTGTAAGTGCAAAGCCATTCATATCTAAGGATGCCTTCCAGCTACCGTTATATGAATGTCTTATTTAAGTACATATTTAAAGTAAAAGCAAATCAGCCACATATGTTGGCTTATCACAAAGCTTGCAGAAGACTTGGAGTGTAACATTATGATAATCCACTAGTGATATAACTTAACGTCAATGGCATCAGTTAAAGCAACCTTTTTGATGTTATGTACGTGTAACGTCATGTGACATTACGTGACATTATGTGACATTATGAGTAACATCAATAACGTCGGTTAAAGCATGCTGTCTAATGTTATGTGACATTATGAGCAACATCAATGACGTCAGTTAAAGCACCGTTTTTGATGTTATGTACGTGTGACGTTACGTGACATTATGAGTAATATCAGTGACATCAGTTAAAGCAGGCTTCCTGATGTTACGCGACATTATGAGTAACATCAATGACATCAGTTAAAGCAGGCTTCCTGATGTTATGTGACATTATGTGACATTATGAGTAACATCAATGACGTCAGTTAAAGCATGCTTTCTGATGTTATGTGACGCTATGTGACATTATGAGTAATATCAGTGACATCAGTTAAAGCAGGCTTCCTGATGTTACGCGACATTATGAGTAACATCAATGACATCAGTTAAAGCAGGCTTCATGATGTTATGTGACATTATGTGACATTATGAGTAACATCAATGACGTCAGTTAAAGCATGCTTTCTGATGTTATGTGACGCTATGTGACATTATGAGTAATATCAGTGACATCAGTTAAAGCAGGCTTCCTGATGTTACGCGACATTATGAGTAACATCAATGACATCAGTTAAAGCAGGCTTCCTGATGTTATGTGACATTATGTGACATTATGAGTAACATCAATGACGTCAGTTAAAGCACGCTTCCTGATGTTATGTGACATTATGTGACATTATGAGTAGCATCAATGACGTCAGTTAAAGCATGCTGTCTAATGTTATGTACATTATGAGTAACATCAATGATGTCAGTTAAAGCATGCTTTCTGATGTTATGTCAGACTCTATGTGACATTATGAGTAACATCAATGACATCAGTTAAAGCACACTTCCTGATGTTATGTGACGCTATGTGACATTATGGGTAACATCAATAATGTCGGTTAAGCATTCTGTCTGATATGTTATGTGACATTATGAGTAACATCAATGATGTCAGTTAAAGCACACATTCTGATGTTATGTGATTTTATGTGACATTATGAGTAACATCAATGACATCAGTTAAAGCACATTTCCTGATGTTATGTGACATGATTTATAGTCAATCTCATATTTTGTGCTTATTTATTAAATTAATGAAATTATTAAACTTTTTGACACAAATAACATTAAGATGATGCATCGTAACATTTTTGTAAACCCTGCTGATCATATTATTTCACACAATTAAGCTTCTTTAATAAAAAATGATCACACATAAAACATATTCTTTTTCTGTAAGATATTCACAATACTGCATCTATATTTAACAACGAATCTAAGAGCGTTTCTGGGCCCTGTTTTATTAAACATCTTTCGATTATTAAAGCCCCAAGTTTTAAAATCATTTACTTTGTTTCACATAAGAATTCAACATAAAAAATATCACCTGCATAAGAAAAGAAAATGAATTCACGTTTATCTGTAAAGTGAATTTTATAATGAAGCATTTAAGAAATTGATTTACGATCAAAATGGTCGTAAGTTGTTTCATAAAATGGGGGCCCTGGTGTATGTTAAAAACGAGTCAACCAATCAGATCGCAAGATTTTATAATGTGCAGTGCGTTTGAAGTTAAATTCATTTGCCAGTTTTGAAAGTCTATTAAAAATGGTACTATAGCCGTTTACTTGTCATTCATAAAGGCCCCAGCTATTAAAAGGCAGGGGTTGAAGAAATGACCTGGGCCTAAATTCATCAAATATTTTAGCACAAAAATCAGACTCAGACTCAAAATCTCATTTTTTTTGCAAACCCTATCAACACAAAAGAATGGGTAAGAATTGTGATTTTCAGACATTTTCTGTTAAATTACCTTTAAAATTACTTGTTCCAGTAAGTAAATATAGTAATTTGCTTGTAAAATTGGATTTCTCTTGGAATTAAAGAATTTGAGATTTTGAATAGAGTCCGATTCTTGTGCTCAAAAGTTTGATGAAATTATACGACCTGATATGACCTAAGCTGTTTGTAAATAGGGGTGTTAAATATCATTCATTCATCATCCAAATTCTACTAAATTTAAACCTTTTTAACCGATAATGATTCTGAATCATCATGTTTATGTGCTCATTCTGCATTTCTTTTAACATTATGCAATATGGAGATTAAGCCGACATTTCATTTTAATTAAAACAGTTGAAACGACTTAAATTAATATTTTTGAATTAACTAGGAAGTAGCAACTCGCATATGACAGTATGATAAAACTTTGTAATTTTAATGCGCAACTCTGCACATGTCACTTATCGAAAGCCATTAATTTCCATTACAATGGAATCAGCAAAATGCCCGCTAACTTTCATTTATTTTGAAAACGTGCATATCATGGTTGCATAATTAGTTACAAAACAGTCACATATGTTGAAACCAAGCTGTTACAAGCTGAAGCAAATCATCATCATCGCAGACTTGGTCGTCATCACTCTATCAGGCAATATTCCCTCTAAATATAATTTTAATACTACAAGCTAATTACAAGTTGAGCAATGCTTATTTTACACAATAAATTTTATTTTTTATTCCCATCAATGCTCAATATTTATAGACTAATAAATGTAACTTACAACTATATTGCCATAAATACGCAGGGACCACTTTAGGGGGAGATTTGGGAAGATTCACTCATAATTTTTCTGAAATATCTCATCCGAATATGTTCAATGGGCAAATAAATTCCATTACTTTTCACCAATTTGCAGTAAACAAGTTGTGAAAATCTCACTAGCAAATGAAAAATCTGATGAAATTTCGCAAAGTGAGATTTTTCACTCCGGATAATTTTGGGCCAGAGCGATCCTTGAATACGTACACATTACACGATAACCCATCTATAGTCACATTGGGCCGACCAGTTTTTAAGTACTTCTCTTCATATGCCGAACATCAAAAAGGGCAATACTAGTACCATTTTTAGGAAGTCATTGATGTGACACAGCCGGGAATCGAACCGACGACCTCCCTCATGTGAGGTGGATACTCTACCAATAAGCCAGGGCCATGGTTGCAGATTATTTGAAATAAACAAGTCAACTTGAATAGCTCATTTAAAGATGAATGGCCACCCTTTTTGTAGTATTATCAATTAACAAATTTAACTCTTAAACATCATATAAACATTTCTTGATAGTCCCGGAGAGAAACATATATTTAAATCCGCTACTAAGTTGTATATAAAAATAAGTATTATTTGCATGACGTAGATACTACTTCTACCACTGCATGACTGCACGGGGAAATGGGGTAAATCTGAATTGTGTAGCTGCACAACTATTGCCAGATAATTGATAAATACATTTACCTGTGGATTAATTTACCTGTTCAAAGTTTTCTACATCATCAAATAGTCTTCAAATAAAATCTTATTCTCGCTTTTCACAGATATTGCAATGTGTGATTTGTAAATATCTATTGTTGTGTATTGTTTTCGATTTAAATAAACATAATCATGTTCATGAAACAAAACATGGCCGCAGAACTTTAAATGTGATTTATCCTATAGATAATTAAAGACTTACATGTATAATAACTGCTGTTGTTGTTGAACAAACTCTTCCAGCTATGTTCAGTTTGGTATCAATTTTTATTTTTGCACCGGACATTTATCGGGGCCTTTATAGTACATTTATTGTGTCGTATCAACTCCTACATAGAACAATATAGCATTTTATTTTAAGATAACCATTTAAAAATTGTAGACAAACAAAAACTTTTTTTTAATAATCACAAAATATATGTTATTATTATATTTAGTACTAATGTAATATATAATGCTTTAAAACCTGTTATAAAAGAGACTGTGACAAAACTGCACGTCGTTTTACCGCCTAATTACCCCTGAGTCGCAATAGGAGAAGATTAACCTTCTAATTATTCTAGGAGACTTGCGAATGTCTGCCCGCAAATATTACTGTTATTCACAATGCCGTAATTATGACTCCCCAAATCACTTTTATTGCAAGTTAACAAGATCGAGTGAATCCCTAAACCATTAATTAGCCAAATTGACGTACAATTTGTATCACTGAGCTTGTTTAAAGAATGGATTACTTAAATATAAAGCCACACTCAGGCAGTCGACTTATGTAACTCTACGCCTTTTTTGAAACTTTAAATACTTTTTAAATTTTCAGACCACCCAAAATGTACAAGTTTTGCTAACAAAGCGTAGCATGGGAGCATCATGGGTCGCTCTTACTCTATCTTTTACGTATCTCTTACTAACAAACAGACGGATATTCATCATTCATTTACAATTCACATTAGTAAGTTTTTATGTAACAGACACTTTAACTGACATCAGGAAACAAATTTCAAAACAATTCTGCATCCACTAAATCACGCATTCCACGTTCTGTCTTTCTTAAAACCATATAATGCACGATAGCGTCAAAGATACCTTGAAGAAACAAATAAATTATGTACATCATTCAACTTAAAAGGCAGATCGTCTGTTTTCACTTACAGATAAACAGAAAGTCTGTATGTTTTGATTGCTTGTTTTTCTCGGTTATATAAGCATAATACCATTACATCAGGAAAATGTTTATACTTGTTTTAGAATTTGTCACAACTGAGATGCAGATCAATGTCATACAACATCTGTCGGTTGAACATATTTTTTAGGTAATATACAACATAATGGATTATTATCAATCGAATGGAAGATTCCTTCTAAACAGTCTATTTAAGGGACACACTGCAATCTTGATTTTTCAAAAACTCACGGCGTCCCGTTAGTTTTTCTCTTAACTTGCATTTGTTCAATCATTAATATTAATTGTTAGAATAGTTCAAAGTAAATTATTTTTACATATTATTGACTTTTGATAATATTGCAAGAATAATATATTTAAAAAATGTGCAGAATAATGAAGGAAATAAAATTCTTGATTTTTTTTTAATTATATGCAAGCATTTTCAAAATCAAAACGATACAGGATTAATAAATCGCTCTACTAATTGTAATGCATGATATAAAACGAAAGATTACCATGTGACCCTTTACATCATTTTAGAATTATTTTATATTTAGAATTTTGTGATTCTTGGTTTCAAAAAACTCATTACTCAATGAGAGATTAATCGGTTTCTCAAAGCACTTTAAAGACTCAATGGGTCCTACCCCTCTACATGTGACGGTGTGTTTGTGAGATTGCAGTGGTTGTATTCTACCCCGGCAACCAAACGGGGCACTCCTTTTAAATAAATGCTGAATTTAAAGGGCTCAATTTGGCCAGCATTCATTAGACTGCCAGCTTACAACCTATTAATCCAGCCAATCTTAAAGCTGTACATACATTTGTAATGGGGCTTCCTGTATATGCCAAGTTTAAAATATATATAAACTGTTCAACAACCTAAACATATAAATCCATAACAATATGGCCAAAAATATCAATATGTTTGTTCTTCCATTAGCAGCTCTAAAACAATAAGGTGGATAGTGTGGGGTTTTCTTTTAATTCGCTCCTTTCAAGTTGCATTAATCGTCATGAAATCAACAAAACTTCATTGCAACAGCCATCTTGCAAGATCACACAGAAACCAGGCAAAAAACACACAGAAATGAATGATAATAAATGCTGCAGTGTCATTATTCACTGTCAGGCAAACTGAAACAACAAAGCGACATGCACTTTATCTACAATTAAAAACTCTCTTACAACCTTAATTATTAAATGCAGAAAATTAAACAAAGGCAGAATATGAGTATTTCTTCTTCACCTACAGAAAACTGCTTACCTAATATTAATATTAAATAATTGTGTGGTAATATGCAAAAAAAAAGATGTATTAAGGTAACTGATTACACTCAGTATCAGACAAATTGAAAGAACAGAAATCATAATCTTCAGTCACTGCCTGATCCTAGGGGGCAGAATCAGCGTAAGCCCCCTTACATCTGTACAATTAAGAAAACGTGTGTTTTAAATTGCCTTGAAAAATGTTCCTCTACTAATTAAGACACAAGAAATTAATTTTGCGCAGCCATGTAAAAAAAAGTTATATTTTTTATCCAAAATGTTTCTATTTCATGGTATGAGTAGGGCATGGTTCCCAGATTCCAATTTATCCTCCCCTCGCTGCCTGGGGCATGGATCTGGGACCTTATGTATGATTTCCCTGCTCGCTGACTTGGGCTGCTGGAAATATCCCAAGATAATGTTTTGGTGAGCCATTAACCCTTTCGCTGCCACAGTCGAAAGCACTTATTTTACGCCCGCTGTAGACCCAGATCAGCATGCAGGCTATATGCAGGCTGGTCAGCGATTACGCTGTTCTCCACTCAGTAAGAATGTTTTCCATAACACTTTATATAAAAAATATATTCAGAAATTTTAGCAGACGACATTTGAAATTTGGCGGCAAAAGTGTTAAACAAAAATTTAATTCAATTGTTTAGGCTTTAGTTTCATATGTGTCTCATGTTTGAGTGGTCCTATTTCTACTCCAGTGCCAGCGAACATGACTGACCCATTTTGTAGTAAGTGTTATGGGTAACTAAATTTAACTTTTTTATGTTATACATATATACTAGTGAAATACGGTA
The DNA here is from genome assembly GCA_037043455.1 of Cyrtodaria siliqua. Lineage (NCBI taxonomy): Eukaryota > Metazoa > Mollusca > Bivalvia > Adapedonta > Hiatellidae > Cyrtodaria > Cyrtodaria siliqua. Next base: position 154,247 of record JAWPHD010001678.1, read on the forward strand.
TTAAATGAATTAAATAAACCTTATATTTGCATTGTTGTATTAAATTTATTTCATCTTTCATATTTACTGAAAATATAGTGGGATTCCAGTGGGATTTTTGAGTGGGATTCCAGTGGGAGTTTTGGGTGGAATTCCAGTGGGAGTTTTGAGTGGGATTCCAGTGGGAGTTTTGAGTGGGATTCCAGTGGGAGTTTTGGGTGGGATTCCCAGTGGGATTATCTGGGATCCAAGTGGGATTTCAGTAGGATCCCTGTGAATGTGATCCCACACAATCCCCGTGGGAATCACACTCAAAAATCTCGCTGGGACGAGTGGGATCCCAGCACAATTCCCGGTGTGATTCCATTGGGATCCCACTGAGATTTTTATTTTCAGTACGGAAACCAATAAATATCCTTTATTTTTTCTGTCTAAGCTACAACTGCAATTTCAGAGTATCGGATGTTTCCACAATATGTTAAATGTGAATCTTCGCATCCCTATACAGGATGGAGTAGCTTCATGGGAATAATTAAATCCACAGATAACTGCACTCAATATTGCAACCTCTCACTATATAATTCACTGCTAACCGAAGATGATATGAATTAAGAGATCATTCCATGTTTCTAGTCTTAATTCCAAACTAATCGCACAAGATTATGCAGTTTCTCCTGGCCGGAAAGCTAGCAATTGAGGCTTAGCTTCGCGGCCTGCATATGGTGCAGCTCACTTAATGCTTTGAGAGACAGGATGTCTCCGAACTGAACTGGAATCATGGCTTGGGATATTTCGATCCATGTTCCAGTGTGGGGAAAAAATGTGGTAGTCAAAATACAATTTGTGTTTCATTAAATCATATTATATATTTGCATGGCATCCATTCTGCAGATTGAGAATGTCTACATTAATTACAATAGGGAACAACTGGAATGGTACAAACTCGCTTCCAATAATCATTACCAGGGAAATGTAACAGAATAGTGAAGGTTTGTTGTTTTTTTGCCAGCAGAACTTTTTCAGAGTTAAGGATTTTCCATATACATGTGTAAAACATCAAGATACAGTAGCTATATATTTCCTTAAGCAGATACCAGCATTAATTACTAGAATTTTAAGCAGTGAGGGTTGATTTTTTTGTGTGGTGGAGGCAGACCACCCACTTTTCCTGGGTAGAACCAGTACTGTACACCTCCAGTTGATTGTAAAAGTAAACATAACACAATTTTGAAACTATTTTCATATTTAGATTCATGATTCATTAAAACTAAGATGACCATTTTTAATTTACCACAGACAATATGCAGCAAGCCGAAGCAAATCCCCATAATTTTTAATTTTCTGGACAATATGCAGTAAACTCAGGCTCATGATCCCTACCCTACAATTACGTGTAAGGAAGTCAAACCGAACCCTATAATTTTCAATTTTCCACCGACAATATGCAATAAGCCAAGCTTATTCCTATATTTTTGTTTATGTGAGGAAGCTATCCAGCTGGCTTGCGGAACGTCAGTGGGTCTACCCAGGTGCCCGCCCTTGCACGAAAATTGCCCGGAGGGGCACCTGGGGTCTTCCTTCACCAATGGAAGCTGGAAAGTCGCCATATGACCTTAGCTGTTAGTGCGACTATAAAATCCAATTCAATCCAAATCCTATATTTTTCAGTTTTCCACCGGCAACCTGCAGTAAAGCCACACTTATTCCTATAATTTCAATTTTCCACAAACAACATGCAGTAAGCCCATGCTGATCTCAGTAATTTTCTATTTGCCACAGATAATATGCAGTTAACCCAAGCTTCATGATCTCTACAATCATGACATTTTTCCTTTTTCTTGGAAAAACAATTATTTTTGGTAATTATTGATTGAGTTCTGATTAATGGCTATTCTGGCTATCCGAAAGAACCCAAGAAAAGCTGAGAGGATGTTGTGGTAAAAGTCTATACAATGATTGTCAACACCAGCACTGCATTATAGGTGCTGCTGGTACAAAATTGCTGAAACAACTAGAACTATCTGTTAAGGTTATAAATACCCCCGCTTAAATTTTAAGTCAAACAATTGCCATCTTCGCTTGATTTAAAATACGTTGTAATTGCGTATCATATGATGATATAAACAAAATGGGATAACATGCGATGCTTACTTCATTGTAAGGTTTTGTCTATTGGGAGTCATCATCTAGATTTCGATGTTTTATTATTTCAAGGTTGATGCTGTTTGCAGGAGTGTATTCATGTATACAACAAATATTGTATACAACTAAGGCCATAATAAATTAATTGCTAGATTCTCATCTCCGCGCATCCCCATTTTTTTATGCCACCCATAATTTTTATTTCTTCAAAAAAAAGAACAAAAAAAATTAATAAAAAAAATTGCTAAAAGTATGAAACACTATATTAAAAATGTGTTTTCAATCTTGGAAGTACTCAGTAGTATGTTTTACTATTTTTGCCTTGTGCCGAGGCCATTTTCCATATAAAATAAAAAATAAAATTTCACCCCCCGCCCCTATTTTGAAATAAATTTGGATGAGAAACTAGCAATTAATTTGTTATGGCCTAATGTTAGTCCAAATAGGATTTGTTTTCAAATATTCGGATGTTGATTTGACCGCTACTGTTTTAAAGACGTTAATGCATCAATAGCATGGATCTTTGGTTAAGACATCAGTTTTAAAGTCCACACTGTACGACAATTCTTAGTCAATTCTCTCTACATGAACTATAAACCTTAGCATTACACACATTTTGTTTTACTGTATAAGCTTAGATTCTTCCAAGGAGTTAGGGCAAGGTGGGGCTGGGCCTTAAACCTTCCATCATGTATTTGTAAAACTGTATTTGACTCTCTGTACAGTGACTATAAACCTTAGCACTGCACAAAATTTGTATTACCATATAAGCTCATGAAGCGTGACCTGAAACCTATCATCCCTACATTTGCAAAATGGACTCTTCTCTTCTTGTAGACAGGCCATTCTAATGTATTTTAGAGGGGCGAAAAAGTTTCAAACTCTATTTGAAGGAGAAAGCATTGCAAAGAGGAGTGGTTAATGAAGTACCTTTGGTGCAGAATTTCTTGCGCCTGAAGTCGAGGACGGTGACGTTGGAGGCAGAGAAGATACTGATGTTCATCTGTACGCTCACATCAACTTCTGTCGTTAGTGCACCAGTGCACGGAAATGTAATCTTGAAAGCTGAGATGAGAAAATTACATTTTTTAATTATCAAAGAGCTGCCCATATTGTAACAATTTGATTCCATGTTGTAAAGATATCTTGAAAACTATGATGAGATATTTTTAAAAAAAAAAAAAGATTCAAAGAGAGTTACAGAAATCACACTCAATATACGATATTTTCCCCATCAATCACGTATGCTTTCATGTTGTCTAGCCAATAGACAGAAATTAGAGAAAGCATCATCACTTGTGCAATCTTACTATTTCCCAGTAATGCTTGTATGACCGTAATTAAACACGTTTTTCTGACTAAGTTTTATTTTATGGATTTAAACTGACTGTTTCGATGCTAATCTTCGACATATTCTGTGCTAATCTTCGACATATTCTGTATTTCTTTACACTAAGGAGAGCAGGTGGCCTTGGATCTACATTTGCCACTTGCCATCCTCGTCTCAGTCCCAAATTTGAGCCCTTGAGTGCTTGTGCCCTACTAATGATATGAAGGAAGAACTTTTTCCACACAATATCACATCTCTATATCTCATGGGAAATGTTTTGTCCAACTTTCCAAAAGCATAAGCGGGGTTTTGTCCAACTTTCCAAAATCATAAGCGGGGTTTTGTCCAACTTTCCAAAATCATAAGCGGGGTTTTGTCCAACTTTCCAAAATCATGAGAGTAAAATATAGTGAAGGGGATTTTGTCGGAGAAGGGTTTTGTCCATCTCCATCCCAAATCAGGGGTGTCTTTACAAATGTTAGGCAACCCACATACAACACAAAAAATTATGCTTGGTTTCAAACAGAGTTTCATTCCACAGCAAGATTCATCCACATGTGTATTTATAACTTTGTTTCATTTTTAAATTAAAATATTATAAGTTTCATAGCTTAAGGACTTTAAGGTTTTGTTATAAATGTATAAGAACTTACTAGAACACAATCACCGTCCCAACAGAACCTAACATCCACTGTATCGAAAGTGATTTGTATAAAGTTTTTTTTTTACATTTCCTTATTAACCCATAACGCTCTAAATATATATAATGGACCGTTTCTTCTTTGAATTAAGACCATTCCATTTATGTGACAAAGTCACTCACGGACAGATCTGGGTTTACAATGGACGCAAAGGCTATTATAATAATAATAATAATAATAATAATAATAAAAGCTTTATTTAAAGAAGGTAACACATTAGAGTTATATAACATACATCATATACATATTATTTTCAATGTGGCCTTCTGCAAAAACTCATACACTCATGCACGCACGCGCACACACACACACACAATATGCATATGTACATCGACAAACACTCCATTAGTTAATTTTCTAGAAACAATATTAAGATCATGAAATAATACAGTACAAGCGGATTCTTACTCAAAATTCAGTTATATGTTTACTTTGTTATATTGTTATCTGAACAATTAATCGTTAAAATTAATGATAATACAAATGTGATCTGTATCTATATTTAAATAAATGTAACGACGATGATGAACGAATCTGTACAGGCACACTATTCCATACTTGTGCACTTACAAATGTAAAGGATTTTTTCATATAATTTGTACGTGGCTTGGGAGTTACTAAATCACTGTTTGTAATAGATCGAAGGCTATAAATGTTACTGCTGGAAAAGGTTAATAATTTGCGTATGTAATTTGGAGCGAGATTATATTTCGCTTTGTATACTAGAACAGCTAGGTGATACTGATATCTATCTGAAACTGTTAGCCATTGTAATTCTTTCAGTAGAGATTTGCACCCAGTTTTGTAAGATTTATGCATTATTATTCGCGCTACTCTTACTTGTAGCTTATTTATCTTATTGATGTTGTTCCCCTTAGCCCACATTGGGCAACACTAGTCAATGGTCGACAGGATGTAAGCATTGTAGTACAGTTTCTTCATATCATCCATCAAGAAATAAACAATTTTCTTTAAAAGTGCAATTTTAGAATTAATTTTGGAACTCAGTTTTGATATCTGTACATTCCATGATAATGTATTATCAACATAAATTCCGAGTATCTTTTGAACGTTAACATTTTCTATTTGCGAATCATTAAAGTTTAATTGTAATAGCACATGGTTGTTTTTTAGTGCTTTGTGTTTAATATGTGAAGTTATAATCATACATTTAGTTTTGAAGTTATAATCATACATTTAGTTTTGAAGTTATAATCATACATTTAGTTTTGAAGTTATAATCATACATTTAGTTTTAGTGGGATGAAGAGCCCTATTATTTTCATCACACCACCTATTTATTGCTTTCAAATTAGCCTGAAGTCGGGTTTGTACTTTAAGGATATCATGGTCAGCTTCATATAGAGTGGAATCATCCGCGTACAGATCTAACTTTCCTGTGGTAGTTGTATAAGCAATATCATTGATATATATTAAAAATAGAAGCGGCCCCAGGATCTAACCCTGGGGTACGCCTGATGTCACTAACAATTTGTTTGTAGTGAAAGTACCATGTTTCATGAACTGTGTCCAGTTTGAAAGGTACGATGTAAACAGTTTGACCGTTTTATTTGAACAATGATACAAATGCAGTTTATGTATAAGTATACTGTGGTCTACCAAATCAAATGCCTTCTTCAGATCTAAAAAAAACGCACCAACATATTTTCCTAAATCCACAACTTTTAACCATGAATCTATTAAATGAATGAGCGGCGTTTGACATGAATGCTGTTGTCTAAAACCTGATTAGGTATCATGAATGATAAAATATTTTATAAAATATGAGTGTAACTGAGATGCAATATGTCTTTCAAACACTTTGGATATGGTCGGTAAGATTGAAATTGGACGATAATTATTTGGATCTTCTGTTGTCTCCACTCTTGAAAATCGGTTTGATACACGCCCTGTTTTAGTGCATCCGGAAAAATTCCTTGATCTATACATTGATTGATGATATATGCAATTGCTGGTGTGATACAATCGCCACAGTATTTAAGAATTTTGGGACCAATACCATCTGACCCTGTAGACTTATTAGGATTTAAATTATCTATAATTTTCTTTACTTCATATGCCGTTATATGATCAATTTCAAATACTGCATGTTTTAATTTATCATCTAGAGTTTGCTAAGTTCACTGACTGGTCGTGTTTAGGCCATAATAAATTAATTGCTAGATTCTCATCCTCGCCCGCCCCGTTTTTTTTATGCCGCCCCGGTAATTTTTATTTCTTCAAAATATTTTAAAAAAATTACAAAAAAAATAATAAAAAAATTGCTGAAAGTATGAAACACTATTAAAAATGTGTTTTCAATCTTGGAAGTACTCAGTACTATGTTTTACTATTTTTGCCTTGTGCCGAGGCCATTTTCCATTTGTCGTATAAAATAAAAAATAAAATTTCACCTCCGCCCCTATTTTGAACTAAATTTGGATGAGAAACTAGCATTTAATTTATGGCCTTAGCGGGTAAAAATAAGAATTGTCAACCTACTTTCCAGCGTGGTTGGAACTTTGCCATCAGGGCTGACACTGGGACGAGGCATGTCCATAGCAGTAGGGTTGGACACCTTGAACCTCATCTTGTAAAACATCTGCAAAAAAAATCAAATGTGTATAATTATATTTATTACATTTCTATGGGTGGAAGATTGGGATTTCTCAGTGAAAGAATAATTATAATCGCTAAAATTAATACCTAACTCCAAACACAAAAATAACTGTGACATTGAGTTATGATGTAAAAAAAGCATTGCTAACATTGACCAGGTCTACCATCTTGTGAAGGATTTCTCTATAATTGATCCCAGCAGTTAGATTACCTCTATATTTATAGACAGACAAGACAGACAATATGGACAAATGGATGGATTATTGATGAAGACTGTTACTACAGTCCCAGCAAAAGGACAATGACAATTAGTAACTGATGCTATATCTGTACAATTTAGGTTAAAATGTCTAAAAGATTTTCACATTCATCTTCTACTCATCTGATTGATCAATCACTCACAAGGACAATGACTAATCCATCTATTAGGAACTGATGCCATTTCTGTACATATAGGTTTCATTGACTGATTGATTCACCTTGTATTTTCCTCCCAATTGGACAGTATATCTACATCGACCTATCATCTACTCATCACCCAGACCTACCTCATGCTCATTCCCAGAAATATGGGTTGCAATATTTTAGTATATACATGTAGTTCCTTCCGATTACTAGACAAGCTTGCTTACCATTAGGCCACCACACACCATCTGTCAGGCAAAACAGTGTAAGTTAAGCGACTTGCACATTGTTCTATGACTGCATTTTGAAGCTTATCCATGGCCGAGAGGTTAACAACGTTGCGTTGTAAACTTTCTCGCCTTACTTCTTCGGGTTCAAATCTCACTGGGAGTTTGACTTGTGAGGAAGTGACGATTCTTGTGGATGGTGGGAGGTGTACAGTACTGGTTCTACCAAGGAAAAGTTGGTGGTCTGCCTCCACCACAAAAAAATATCATATAATTTATAACCTTACATGTGTTGAAAATGACATAAAACACCATACAAACAAATATTGAACATACAACCCTTTAAACACATAGGAAGCATGTTTATAACTATCACCAGGCCACGACACCTCACCTGACAGAGAGAGCAATAGGTTTGACGGAAACAGACAAACACTTACATCCGGTGGTTTAGGTCTGAGGTTCTGCCATGTGAAGTATATGGAGTCTATCTGTGGACTGATGGGCATGTTGAAGGATAAGGCATACTTGTTACAGATACCGTTACGAACATAGTACAACTCTGCTTCCGGGATACCTGCAATTACACAGAAAAAACATTCTATTAATGATCTGGATTCCACATATATCTGAATATAAAAGTAAATATAAGAAAATCAAACAGAAAGTCTATAGCATTCACAGAACACAGCCATTTTAAACAAATATATCAACATGTAAAGCAGGAGACAGCACAAACATAAAGGGTTGACAATAGTGGTACAGCACTGGAATGATTAGTGGCATAAAATATAAAAAAATTACGCAACTGTCATCTCAGTTTATATAATGAGATAGTGTGAGTAGATAATCCCTGCTAGGTGATGTCCTAACAAACAATAGGTTATACAAGTAAACAACAGAGATGATCATGTATATATGAATATAACCTAAACCTCGAAACTATTAAGAATGTAACTGGAAGGCCAATTAAATCAACCATTAAGTGTACAAGACAGGATTTAAAGATTGTCAATGGGTCAACCACCAAACATGCAGTGTGTTGTAAAATAATAGTCATTACATATTTTGATAAAACATTCCTAACAGATTTTACAAGTGACCATGACCACAGATCTTACTATGTTTATTCATCACAGCACTATTATTAGAAGTGAGATTATGATCCACCTTGTTGCCAAAAAGTTCTCAAATCACATTATATTTTACAAGCAGATGCAATTGGCAAAGGTATTTCGAAGTTTACCCTGATTGTGAAAGTCCTCAGCCAGACTGTTAAATGCTGTTGAGAAATGATGAGAAACATAATACATATATTTATGAGTGTGTATATTTTAATAATTGTTATGTCACCTGTTCGAGATATTTTGCCTTAATCTATAGAAATAGAAGGTGAATTATTTCTCGCTTAAAGGGATCTTATGTTATTATAATGGTGATTAGATTTCATAAACATTTTATCAATCGATCCGTTTCTAGAATTATAATAGATGGGGAGGATGGTTTGATAAAACAATGTGCAATAATTGTGATCAATAATCAATTTGGTTCTATTTAGCAAAAAGATGTGGACGATTAGTGATTATGAGGATTAAAGCAAAATTCTAGGTTTTGAAGAAAATGTGAATATCAGTTAAGCGCATTGAGTCAATAATAATCAATCCAATTTTTTTTCAAAAATAGATAGGAATCATTACAATGAATTATGTATTTTTATTATCAACTTCATTGAATTTTATACAACCATAAGGTCATTATTTAAACGAATCCAGATTCATTGAGAACTGGAAGGGCTACTGCAGACGTCAATTTGGAAATTTCAAATTGTTTTGTTTAAAAAAAAACACACCCATTTTTCTTTACAGAAATTACCATTTTATTGGTATTTATTAATTTGGGAATTGAGTTATTTTAAATTATTTTAGGTAATAGATCATAAATCCTTTATGTTTATTTGAATTAATGGAATGAATTAAAACATATAATATCCCATAAGATACTTCTCACAGAACATCACCATCTAAGTGAGTTTAATTAACACAATCAAAACTGAAATCATCTCTCTTATCATAGATCTTACTTATTATTTCTCCATTTTCAACTTGAGTAAAGAAGCGACAAGATCGGAATGGTAAGCTTTTATTACAGATCTTGCTTATTATTTCTACATTTTCAACAGAGAGATGTTAATCTACACAAGAAAGCGACAGGATGGTAAGCTTTCGAGAGCTGTAAATCTAGCAAAAAGGTGACAGGATTGGTTATGGTAAGCTTAGTTGAGTACAAGATATTTAGGATATATTATTAATCATAGAATAAAGAAAAAGATTTCAATATTCAAAAACTCATCCAGGTATCTTGAGGTGTTCTTAAACGCTTGGACGACATCATTCCCCCTGAGAATCTGGTGAAAGACTCAACATGCAATCTCTTTCATAGCAATACAAAAACAAATCTGTGGCAAGCGGTGCAGTTAGCAATTTGCCTATAAACAGTAGTTCCATAACGTGACAAATGTTATCTTAACAAGAATATTAGTGCTTCACAAATTTCATTGAAAGTCCATAAAGCATAATTGTCTAGCTTGCCTTCAGTAAAAAAGCTCTTATATTGTTGTAACAGTATACAGTATTTAGAAACAAGAATTATCTAGTTTATTCCAGGTTAATGTCGATCTTATAATATTAGGGCAGGTGAAGACAACGCATGGCAGAGCTTCCATTAAGTGAGCATTTTTAAACAGTTACTCAAAAGAGAAAAGTAAACACATGTGGTGCAAAATGTCCATTTGAAACGAGGCATTTCACTTTACCAGGCTTTTTACCTTACCTTCATTTCAAAACCCTAAAACTGACAAGGTAGATTTTTCTGTCCAGCAGAAGATTAATAACGGGCACTATAATGAATGTGAGTGCCTCCTGTCATCAAGATGCCAAACAATATAAATGAAAGTTTCTATAGTTGCTTAAAATCATAATTGATTTTAATCATGAGGAATGAGCTTCAAAATTTCTATCATGACTGTTCACAAATAGTAACATTTTATGATCACTGTTTACAGGAAATTTAGATTTTTTCATTCAGCAGGAATGAGAAATATCCATTAAGTCTCCTTAAAGTTATGCTCTGCGGAAATGTTTTCATTCGTGTTTCATTATCAATTTGGTGTGACATAACACTTGAACCTACTTTTCTCAGTTCATCACTAGATAATCTAGTTAACATGTACGAATGTATAGGAAACTTTAAAACATCATGAAAATTGCCTAGAGGTTAAGTCTGCCATTTCACCCCCTACTAAAGAGAAGCATTTGCACATTATAATTCCATTTACCAATCGCGCTGAAAATTTGAGTTCCGACAGTTTTACATGGAGTTTGAGCAATTGTTTAAGAGTTTTTATTTCACATTGCTTCTAAATAATTTAAAAAAACAGACAAAAATTGTTCTCAAGGAGAGAGATAATTAATAATAATGGCTTTATGTCATGTTTGTGATGCAGTATAAGATGTAAGGCAACCATGGAAAAGTGTTGGTTTGTTGTTGCACCAATACCTTTCCACAAAAAAAAAGTCCCTACCCACAACTAGATATTTTTTCTTCTTCTATTTTAGTATGTTTTTCTACAAATTTAAAAGGTATTATTTACTGTGGTCAGAAAAAAGAGTTTCTCCCACCTACCAATATCCACCTATGAAGTTCTGGGTTGGGAAACAGCAAACAAATTATTTGTAAGGATTGCCTGACTAACAGGTACATTATAGATGGCAAAAAACCTACCTTGATGCACCGATGTAATCTTAATGAACAAGTTCACACGTTTTATGGTGCTCCTAGCTCTTTACAAATAAATCATCTTAAATTTTACTGCTTAAGAATCAGATGAAACAAGAGGTCAATGACCTTGAAGCTCTACTGATTGATTTTGATTTCAGGAAGTAGTCGCTACAGACTTGTTTTTTGAAAATCTATTTTTAACCGTGGCGGCCATCTTGAATTTCAGGCCGACCTGAAATTTTGCTAAGATCAATAAGACATTAAGAGCAACATTCCTGTAAAGTTTCATGAAAATCCGTCAGGTAGTTTCAAAGAAGTAGTCGCTACAAGTTTTCATTATATAACTCTATGTAAACAAAGCAGCCATGTTTAAGGTCAAATCAAAACGATTTTCGACAAGGACCAACATCATGTCATACTGATCATTTTAGAAAAAGTCCCATATCAATATCTCTTATTGTTTTGAAGAAGTAGTCGCTACAAATTTATTTATTTTAAATCTATTTTTAGCTGTGGCGGCCATCTTGAATTTCCGGCCGACCTGAAATTTCTCTAGGATCAACTAGACATCAAGAGCAATATTCCTGTGAAGTTTTATGAACATCCGTCAAGTAGTTTCAGAGGAGTAGTCGCTACAAGTTTTTACTATATAACTCTATGTAACCAAAGATGGCCACTGGCAGCCATGTTTAACGTCGAATCAAAATAATTTTTTCGACAAGGATCCACATCATGTCATGCTGATCATTTTAGAAAAAGTCCCATATCAATATCACTTATAGTTTTCAAGAAGTAGTCGCTACAAACTTATTTTTTAAAAATCTATTTTTAGCTGTGACGGCCATCTTGAATTTCCGGCCGACCTGAAATTTTGATAGGATCAATTAGACATCAAGAGCAACATTCCTGTAAAGTTTCATGACAATCCGCCAAGTAGTTTCAGAGGAGTAGTCGCTACAAGTTTTTACTATATAACTCTATGTAAACAAAGATGGCCGCTGGCAGCCATGTTTAACGTTGAATCAAAACGATTTTTGACTAGGATCAACATCATGTAATGCTGATCATTTTAGAAAAAGTCCCATATCAATATCACTTATAGTTTTCAAGAAGTAGTCGCTACAAACTTATTTTTTAAAAATCTATTTTTAGCTGTGACGGCCATCTTGAATTTCCGGCCGACCTGAAATTTTTCTAGGATCAATTAGACATCAAGAGCAACATTCCTGTAAAGTTTCATGACAATCCGCCAAGTAGTTTCAGAGAAGTAGTCGCTACAAGTTTTTACTATATAACTCTATGTAAACAAAGATGGCCGCTGGCAGCCATGTTTAACGTTGAATCAAAACGATTTTTGACTAGGATCAACATCATGTCATGCTGATCATTTTAGAAAAAGTCCCATATCAATATCACTTATAGTTTTCAAGAAGAAGTCGCTACAAACTTGTATTTTAAAACTCTATTTTTAGCTTTGGCGGCCATCTTGGATTTCACATCAACATGAATTTTTGCTAGGATCAACTAGACTTTATGGGCAACATTTCTGTAAAGTTTCATGAATATCCATCCAGTAGTTTCAGCTGTGAAGTCGCTACAAATAAAAGTTTACGGACAGACAGACGGACAGACGGACAGACGGACAGACGGACGGACGGACGACGGACACCGCACCACGGCATAAGCTCCGCTGATCTCTGATCAGTTGAGCTAAAAACAGGAATAAAGGAACCCCTGATGGTTTCATCTTTTATCTACATTTTATTTTTTTTGAAAAACAACATTATCAATTTTTACTGTTACAGCAACGGTCTGTGGGCATTTATAGTTTTATTCAACCTACAATGTTTTATATCAATGGTGCAGTGTCTAACCCTGCATCTCAATGGTGCAATGCCAGACACCGCTACTTCTGTCACACACTTTTATCAATAGTGCAGTGTTAGGTGCTGCTTCTGTCACATATTTTATCAATGGTGCAGTGTCTGATGCTGCTTGTTACAACATTTATCAATAGTGCAGTGTTTGGTACTGCTTATGTCCTAATTTTTATCAATGGTGCAGTGTCTGATGCTGCTTCTGTCACACACTTTTATCGATGGTGCAGTGTCTGGTGTTGCTTTTGTCACATCTTTTATCAACGGTGCAGTGTCTTATGCTGCTTCTGTCACAACTTTTATCAATGATGCTGTGTCTGGTGTTACTTTTGTCGCATATTTTATCAATGGTGCAGTGTCTGGTGCTGCATCTGAGTGTTACATCTTTTATCAATGGTACAGTGTCTGATGCTGCTACTGTACAGTGTCTGATGCTGCTACTGTAACATCTTTTATCAATGGTGCTGCATATATTACAACTTTTATCAATGGTGCAGTGCCTGAAGCTGCTTCTGTCACATATTTTATTGATGGTGCAGTACGTGTCTGGTGTTGCTTCTGTTATATTTTTTATCAATGGTGCAGTGTCTGGTGCTGCATCTGTTACATTTTTATCAATAGTGCAGTCTAGTGTTGCTTCTGTCACATCTTTTATCAATGGTGCAGTGTCTGATGTTGCTTCTGTCACAACTTTTATCAATGGTGCAGTGCCTGATGCTGCTTCTGTCACATCTTTTATCAATGGTGCAGTGTCTGGTGCCACATCTGTTACAACTTTTATCAATGGTGCAGTGTCTGATGCTGCTACTGTCACATCTTTTATTAATGGTGCAGTGTCTGATGCTGCTACTGTCATCTTTTATCAATGGTGCAGTGTCTGGTGCTGCATATGTTACAACCTTTATCAATGGTGCAGTGCCTGAAGCTGCTTCTGTCACATCTTTTATCAATGGTGCAGTGTCTGGTGCTGCATCTGTCACAACCGTTATCAATGGTGCTGTGTCTGGTGTTGCTTCTATCACATATTTTCTCAATAGTGCAGTGTCTGGTGCTGCATCTGTTACAACTTTTATCAATGGTGCAGTGTCTGGTGTTGCTTCTGTCATATCTTTTATCAATGGTGCAGTGTCTGGTGCTGCATCTGTTACAACTTTTATCAATGGTGCAGTGCCTAATGCTGTTTCTGTCACATCTTTTATCAATGGTGCAGTGTCTGATGCTGCTTCTGTCATATATTTTATCAATGGGGCAGTGCCTGATGCTGCTTCCATCACATCTTTTATCAATGGTGCAGTGCCTGATGCTGCTACTGTCACAGCTTGTATCAATGGTGCAGTGTCTGATGATACTTCTGTCATATCTTTTATCAATGGTGCAGTGCCTGATGCTGCTACTGTCATAAACTTTTATCAATGGTGCAGTGTCTGATGTTACTTCTGTCAGATATTTTATCAATGGTGCAGTGCCTGATGCTGCTACTGTCACAGCTTGTATCAATGGTGCAGTGTCTGATGCTACTTCTGTCACATCTTTTAACAATGGTGCAGTATCTGGTGCTGCTACTGTCATAAACTTTTATCAATGGTGCAGTGTCTGATGTTACTTCTGTCAGATCTTTTATCAATGGTGCAGTGCCTGATGCTGCTACTGTCACAGCTTGTATCAATGGTGCAGTGTCTGATGCTACTTCTGTCACATCTTTTAACAATGGTGCAGTGTCTGGTGCTGCTACTGTCACATATTTTATCAATGGTGCAGTGCCTGATGTTGCTACTGTCACAACTTTTATCAATGGTGCAGTGTCTGATGTTACTTCTGTCAGATCTTTTAACAATGGTGCAGTATCTGGTGCTGCTTCTCTCATTTCTTTTGTCATTTCTTTTATCAATGGTTGCTGCAATGCTGTGTCTTATGCTGCTACTTTCACAACTTTTATCAATGGTGCAGTGCCTGATGCTGCTAAGTACATCTTAGGTAGTTAATGTTAAAGATTATGAGCAAATAATTGCTACTGTTTCCAGCATGAGTAAATCTGAATCATCCAAACAGCAGGTCGGACAATGAAACTTCAGGTTTTATTGTAAAATCACTGAATCAGGTAACCTGGTATCATGAAATTATTCGGCAGGATAATGGCTCAGAATGGTTACAAATACTTTGTTACACCAGCAGATACACCAACAGATACCCTTATAATAAAAGATGAACTCTAGATGGAGTTCAGGCATGACATTTGATAACAAGACATCATGGTAAAACATACATTCCATCATTGTTAACCCGAGTTGACCCTGGACCCTAATGTGTGTATGGCTCCATCACTTGATAGGTCTTCTGGGCATTTGTGGTATGGAGGCCTTCAATTATTAGCATGACACCATTAAATGTGGGTATAATTACATCCAGCATAATATCTTAATTAATCATTAAATGAGCTCTGGGTGTCAAATGCAAGTTTCCTCTCAGATTTTGCTTAAATGTTTGCTCAAAAGAGGAATGGAGAAAGATATGAAAAATACTTTACACTGATTTATATATAAACAGTACAGCCTCCATTGTACAGATATATCATGTTTTATCATATTTTATAGCTTGTAATATTTTTATTTTGCAGGTGAAATAGTGCTCCTGTCATAAATACTTTGTGACTATATTGCAGCTGCCTTTGCTATTCCAAGCATTTAGTAACTCCCATTGCAAATATACTACTTCTCAGTGATTCAAATTGTATAAATGTGAGTATTGACCATGACTATAAGCCGATTAAAAAAATAATGTGTTTGACTGTTTGTTCACTGTTTGAATAATGGCAAAATGGGAAAGAATGATAATTAAAGACTTGATTTCCAAGGGAAAATGACTTACTAAGACATTATAAACAGCATACAAAATATAACATATGTTTAAAAAAAGATAGTGAATAACTGATAATAAATAAAACCAAAGGTTCCTTTTATCTCCTTTAATTAAACTAAAGTCCAGATTTCAAAAGACAGCATGCAACAGATATATGTTATTTAAACTCCTTGGTTATATATACAATTCTAAATTCTGCATTTCGTAACATTTCTTTAATCATTTGTTTTTGTACGATAAACAACAATCCCTACTGTGTTTTTATCATGGCAGTTTAATGGACAGCTAGTGCAGTAATAAACAATATCACAATATCTCCCATTATTTATGGCTCTGAATCCATAATTTCTCCAAATCCGTCAAGAATACACCTGTAACACGCCTAATTGAATGCTTGTTAATTTTTATGTTAATTTTACTGCATTGGTGGCAATCCAATAGCCATCAAAGTCAAGCAGACTGGGCTGCAGCCAGGAGTGTATAAATGCTTGCAGTCTCATGTTACATAGAATTATAGGATGATTTATGGGCCACCCGTTGTTGTGTGTAGCTACTGGGGCGATATGTCAGCTATTGTCAGTGGGGATCTCTGGGTGCTTGGGTCCATTACCCAGATTGTTGTGTGTAGCTATACTGGGGCGATATGTCAGCTATTGTCAGTGGGAATCTCTGGGTGCTTGGGTCCATTACCCAGATTGTTGTGTGTAGCTACTGTGGTGATATGTCAGCTATTGTCAGTGGGGATCTCTGGGTGCTTGGGTCCATTACCCAGATTGTTGTGTAGCTACTGTGGTGATATGTCAGCTATTGTCAGTGGGGATCTCTGGGTGCTTGGGTCCATTACCCAGATTGTTGTGTGTAGCTACTGGGGCGATATGTCAGCTATTGTCAGTGGGGATCTCTGGGTGCATGGGTCCATTACCCAGATTGTTGTGTGTAGCTACAGTGGTGATATGTCAGCTATTGTCAGTGGGGATCTCTGGGTGCTTGGGTCCATTACCCAGGTTGTTGTGTGTAGCTACTGAGGCGATATGTCAGCTATTGTCAGTGAAGATCTCTGGGTGCTTGGGTCTATTACCCAGGTTGTTGTGTGTAACTACTGTGGCGATATGTAAGCTATTGTCAGTGGGGATCTCTGGGTGCTTGGGTCCAGGTTGTTGTGTGTAGCTACTGTGGTGATATGTCAGCTATTGTCAGAGGGCATATCTGGGTGCTTGGGTCCATTACCCAGATTGTTGTGTGTAGCTACTGGGGCGATATGTCAGCTATTGTCAGTGGGGATCTCTGGGTGCATGGGTCCATTACCCAGATTGTTGTGTGTAGCTACAGTGGTGATATGTCAGCTATTGTCAGTGGGGATCTCTGGGTGCTTGGGTCCATTACCCAGGTTGTTGTGTGTAGCTACTGAGGCGATATGTCAGCTATTGTCAGTGAAGATCTCTGGGTGCTTGGGTCTATTACCCAGGTTGTTGTGTGTAACTACTGTGGCGATATGTAAGCTATTGTCAGTGGGGATCTCTGGGTGCTTGGGTCCAGGTTGTTGTGTGTAGCTACTGTGGTGATATGTCAGCTATTGTCAGTGGGCATCTCTGGGTGCTTAGGTCCATTACCCAGGTTGTTGTGTGTAGCTGCTGTGGTGATATGTCAGCTATTGTCAGTGGGGATCTCTGGGTGCTTGGGTCCATTACCCAGGTTGTTGTGTGTAGCTGCTGTGGCGATATGTCAGCTATTGTCAGTGGGGATCTCTGGGTATTTGGGTCCATTACCCAGGTTGTTGTGTGTAGCTACTGTAATGATATGTCGGCTATTGTCAGTGGGGATCTCTGGGAGCTTGGGTCCATTACCCAGGTTGTTGTGTGTAGCTACTGTTGTGATATGTCAGCTATTGTCAGTGGGGATCTCTGGGTGCTTGGGTCCATTACCCAGGTTGTTGTGTGTAGCTACTGTGGTGATATGTCGGCTATTGTCAGTGGGCATCTCTGGTTGCTTGGGTCCATTACCCAGGTTGTTGTGTGTAGCTTCTGTGGTGATATGTCGGCTATTGTCAGTGGGCATCTCTATGTCGGCTATTGTCAGTGGGCATCTCTGGGTGCATGGGTCCAGGTTGTTGTGTGTAGCTACTGTGGCGATACATGAGTTAATGTCAGTGGGCATCTCTGGGTGCATGGGTCCACCCAGGTTGTTGTGTGTAGCTACTGTTGTGATATGTAGACTATTGTCAGTTGGGATCTCTGGATGCAGGAATCCATACGATGGACTCACTATCGTATCAGATGTTTCATTGGGAAAATTTGACAAAACAAACAAGTAAAGGACCTCGAAGAAAAAACAGGATTTGAAGTACACAACTGATGATCAACAACCCAGTTGTTCTAATAGCATCACAACAACCCAGTTGTTCTAATAGCATCGCAGACAAAACTTCACAAAACAAGGCAAATGACCTTGGAGGAAGATACAGCAAGACGACTGGTTCAACAATAGAAGACGAGCCTCTGTGGCTGAGGGGTTAACAACATTGCATTGTAAACCTTCTTGCCTCTCACCGCTGCGGGTTCGAATCCCTTGACTTGAATTAAGTGAGGAAGTGTCGATTCTTATGGATGGCGGGAGGTGTACAGTACTGGTTCTACCCAGGCAAAAGTGGGTGGTCTGCCTCCAGCACAAAAAATGGATCATCATATATTAATATAACCTTACATGTGTTGAAAAAAAAAAACACCATACAAACAAAACAAACAAATCAACAATCGATGACATGGGTACCAAAACAAATATCTCACTGACAATAACACCTATTGGAGCAGACATTAACTTTATTTACTGATAATTTTAGGATCTTACACAAGAGCCTGTTTAATATTGAATTTATTAAACAAGTTGGATAAAATAACATGGTACGAGGCTGTGACGAGCATCACATCAATGTTATCCAATGAGTTTAATAAACTCAATGTTAAATAGGCCAGAATGTGAGATTTTATTTATCACAAAACTCCAAAAAAGCCTCATGAGGAACATTTATTACTATATATAGAGCTGCCCATATAAAGTTGTTGTATGATGACCGTATGTTTGTATGATGACGTCGCATGTTGGCACAGCCTTCTCCATACAACACCGAACAACACAACTACCTTGCCTTTTCCCGTAATCTGATATTTTAAACAGCTAAGTAAATCGACGAAGCAATTCTGATGCACTACTACTTCTACAACTACTACTACTACTACTGCTACTGCTACTGCTAAACGGAAAAGACCAACAATGATTCGGCCTTCATTTGCATATTTATTATACCAGTGTAATATGATAAATATATCATGGCTTTATTACACTCACACTAAGTGATAAAACAGAGGATCTTACATGAGTACTCATTCATTATTGAATTTATTAAACGAGTTGGCAAAATGATATAATGTGAGGCTCTTGTCGAGCATTATATCATTTTTGCTAACGAGTTTATAAAATTCAATAATGAATGAGAACGAATGTTAGATTCTATTTATTACATAACTCACATATCGACTTTTATTGCATTTTGCCTGTGGCTTTAACACGCGAAAGAGGGCTGGCGTGGCGCAGTCAGTAGCGCGGCGGATTTGTAACCGGAGGCCCCGTGTTTAATCCTCCGTGGTGCCACTGAGTTCCGTCGGTGTGTTCTTGGGCAAGACACTTTTCCTTAGCCTCGTCCGTCGGCTGGGGACCTAAACCGGGCGGTCCCGTGTATCGGTCTATCAACCGAGCACGTTAAAGAACCATAGGAATCTATTCGATAATAAGAGTAGGGCAGGTTCCCGGATTCCAATGTATCCTTCCCCTCTCTATGGGGCGGCTCTAAATAACCTGTACTGTGTTGATGAGCCATTAAACAACATTCAATTAACACGCGAAACCGACATAAACCTTGAGAATTGGATCATTATCGAATTTTTTGACAGCGCGTACTCCAAGCACATTTGCATATACATGTACTTATATAACTAGTGGTATATCGAAAACATAGAATGGTGTTATTCCACTCCCACACTGTTAGTTATGTGATAATACAAAATATCATTGATTTGTTCAACCGATAGACTGATTAGAGAATATTTCATTCTCCAAGTTTTATTACCTTTTTATCAATTATACATGTGCAAGGAGGTTGACTGGATTAATAAACCAAGATACCTGACAAATCCCTCAAGATTGTCGTGTGTGCCTTTAAAATCATATATGAGACAAGGACTATATTTTCATTATGTAATATTTCAAATGAAAAGAAATATAGAAAAATATTTTCGAAGTTGTTTCATTTTTCAGTTTTGCATTTACCTATAGAATTTGAAAACTTGAAGTACCCAAACTTTTAAGAAAGACCGTGTGAGAAAAAGTTCAGATCATTTGACAGTAGGAAAATATTGTCGCACAGGTAAATTACGAATAAACAGTGAATATTGCCTTAAGAGTTTATGTGACCTTATTTGACACTTGAGATAATTGGTGAAACACTCTGAAATATTAGACAAATAATTGAACAAGTCCCAGGTAAATGGGGAACACCATCGAGGGTTGCCACAAATAGGTGGTGAGAGGTGCCAGCGTTTGTCTCTATTGTGAGAGAATCAAAACGCTGACTTGATCTGAGTGGAAAGACCATGCTCAAATATTTGTCTGTCGTTGTTCTGGTAATTAGCTGCCAAGTCATTTAAACCTCACAAAGTCACATCTTGAAACATGATCGATGAATTTTCACTGCATAAACATTCAAAACAAACACCAAGTTTTAGATAAAATTTACAAATAATTAGAAAGTACTAAATTAAATATCTCATTTATTATTATGTACCCTTTAAACTATTCTCCTGGTCTTAATCATAATGCCAGCTCTCCCTTATTTCCATGCATTTAAAAGTGGAATTATTTCACTCCAGTTGGGAAAAAAGCATACTTTTTGCCATTGCGTATGGTACTGTTTTTCGGTAGCACTTATATTTAAGGGAAAAACCCACTGATTATGAAAATGTACCACAAAGTCGTGTAGAGCATTGGCGTTGCATGAAGGACATCAAGGGTTCAAGAAAATGAAGTGAAAATGATTTTGAAATAAGATATTAAACTACAGTATAACTTTTTTTTGTTTATTTTCAACGAGGCATATATAAAGTACTCGAGTATATATTTTATATGAATGCTGCCCATGCATGCAGTGATGCTGCTGTTCGGACTGTTTAGTTTTAAACTAGCCTTATTGATTGTGTTGACAAGTGTTGAACTATTTAATTATATGAAGCAGGTTTCAAGTCAAAAATGATACTGGATAAATAAAGCGAGAGGCTAATTTCAATACTTAATTAAACACCTAGCTCTTACCCAAGGCAAAATGATCATTGAAAAGGCATGGAATTCTTGCTTATTTACTGCTATTGTTAACATGCTACATGACCGGTTAAATCTGGTACATATAAACTGAGGCCTGACCAATTTTTTTTTTTTGAATAGAACAGTATCTAGCAGTATATAATACTCTAAACTTTACTTTTATGAAGAAAAAAAGAAGCATATTAACAAGTAAGCTGTATACATACTAAATACAAAACTTTGTTGATAATTCATTGTTTTTAGAAGAAAAACACACCGAAACACAAATAATGAAACACCTGCTTTTTTGTTTTAATATGTTTGTTTCATACAAAAGCTGTATTGAGAGGGCCTCCTCAACTGAAACAAAACTGAACACCACCATTTTCTCATGCAATTGTATGTCTACAGACTAACAATGATTTACAATTACCTATACCTTTATAAGTAGTGAAAAGGCAAAACAATAAATTAAAGAAATGGTTGCAGCTCGTTAATTATAGAGCGGAGTACCATACTCAGGAGACATAATGCAGGTATGGACAAACACTCAAGCTGACTAGGTTACCACTCTAGGTAATGGTATCGCGAGTGATAAGTTTGATAGTGCTCAAGTGCCACCGATACATTTATCTTTTACTTAAACCAAGTTTGTAAATACATAAATCTACCTCATGACAACAAGACAACATTTTATTATTTAGACATAATCGTTTATTAGCATATACTTTAAAACTTTAAAATAAGTTACACAGGTTTGCTTGTTTAATGACAAAGTTTTGTCAAGATTTACAACCCTCAATGATTTTTAAGTAAAATTTCACATAAACAAAAATTCATGCGGCATAAATATACCCAAGCATTAATTATAAATTAACGAGACTAAGTAACTTCAATGTCAAGGTCATCCAAAGGTCAAATCTTAAAACTGGTCCTACCCGTGATAATTTTTAAGATGTATGAAGATGACTATGAACAATTCTAAGGTTTCCTTTTTGCAGATACAACTGCAGAAGTAATGAAGATGAGATACATTTGAAAAATGAAAATCAGGTCAACAAATAGGTCACATTGACCTGAAAATAGAAATATAAAACTTGGTATACATTATGTTTGGGTATTATTAAAGTCAAAACAAGATGTTCATATGACAGGGCTTCTTCCATTATTTTTTGGGGAGGGGAGTTGGGTCATGCATGGGGAGTGTCCTTTTTAACCTAATTTTGGGACAATTATGGGCATTTGGGAAAGAACGTTTCAGGAGGAACTTTGACCAAGAAATTCGCAGTGGGAATAGGGTTTATATTGGGCCCCACGGGACACCTAGAAAAAGCACTCGTATTTTCAATCTCAAGGTGATCAATTTCAAAGTTTAGCAAACAAAAAATTGAAGCATACGTACAGTATTTAAAATTGCAAATTATATTTTCATTTTCCTATTCAAGTTATGAAACATACAGTTGGACGAAAATAACCTGGCTAGATAGGATATAAATATGGAGTCAAAACATATATTATATACCCTCTGATTTCCCTAAACATAGTAACAGCCGAAAATAACTTAGCTAAACGTTTGGAGTGCAATTTATAACTACTAGAAACTGATTTACAATGTGTTAAGTCTGACTTTACCACTCAATTCTCTTATCTTGGTGTCAAACCAATCATTTTCGCCTAATGATTATTCCGAATATGGAACACCAGTACATTATACTTACTAAATAACACGGACAGATTGTGATCTGAGCCAAAAATTCAAGGAGAGAACGCCAAAATATTATAACTGTACATAACTAAAGAATAACATACAGCAGTTTTGCATTGACCACTCAAATTATTCTCTATACCATATTCACCACTGTTTGTTTTGAGACAAGATAAATTAATTACATTAATTTATAGTGTCCCAATTTTATACTTTTTCAAAATAAATTAAAAAAATTGTGTTACAAAACATATTTTGGACTAAATTTGGTGTCAAATTATTAATATTGAGCCCAAATTTTATTTTTTTCCAAAATAATATAAATTGTTGAAAGTCTCTTGTATCTACAGAGACGTCATAGTTTAACAGGAGGGTCCCCAGAATCAGTTTTGGCCTGTGCAATTTTTATTACTGGCAAAATGAAAAAGATACTTGCACAATTTCTCCTTTTTTTTGTGATTATAAGTAAAGCACACAAAACTGCCTGCACATTTTAATTTGCAATGATACAGCACAGGTACATAATTATATGCCAGATTCCTGATGAGTCACAAATACAAACAAATATGACGAAAATGTAAGCTTAGAAATAGTAAAGATGTTACAAAAGCACAAATATATTCTTCTAAGATCGGCAGCTGTTATATATATAGGGACATTCTATTCAAATCAAACAAGGTATTTTGATACACTAGCATATTTTTGCCTGAGTACTGAAAATTTTCTCTTGCATTTCACATTTTATGAAAGCTTATAATTTGAGACCTGTTCGACTTCATCCCTCCCAGATACTATATCTCGTCTAAACACTCTCAGGTGCTGCAATCATTCTGAATCCCGATTGGAAAACAGCAAGATCATTCAAATATTCACAGTGACTCCATGTATCTGGGGTGCATTAAGAGCACCAACATGCCTTCCTGCAGGTTAATTCCCTCATATTGTAAACATTGCTTCAATTCTGTGAGTTTTGATCCATGCCTCACAGTAGTAGTCACCCTTTCCGAGATACGATCTCATCTAAACACCCTCAGGTGCTGCAATCTTTCTCAATTGGAAAACATTGCTGACTAACATTGGCTACTGCTATTTCAGGCGAATTTAGGACAAGTCAACATGTCTTCTTCTACTCAGAGGTTACCTCATATTTTATAAAGTGCATACGTGGCCATGACGGTGAAGACGCTGCATTTTAAACCTTCTCACCACTCACCGCTGCGGGTTTGAATCCTACTGGGAGCTCGACTTGTGAGAAGGTGTCGATTCTTACAGATGGTGGGAGGTATTCAGTACTGGTTCTACCCAGGAAAAAAGTGGGTGGTCTTCCTTCACTACTAAAAACTCGACAATCATATATAGCCTAAAATGTGCTGAAAATGACGTAAAATGCCCTTTAACCAATCTAATATCTTATATTATTTCCAAGATTCAATCTCTTCTAATTTAAATAAGCTCAGGACTGCAGCATTTTTTTCTCAATCCCTGATTGGAATTCTAATTCATATCTCAGGTGCATTAATTAAATGGACAAAAGGCAACCTTGGAGATGTTATCAAGCTTTAAATTAGTGTCTCGATGTATTACAGCAATCCAGAATCATTCTGACTTTAAAGGGACACATGGCAATCTTAAGTTTTATTTAAACATTAAAATTCGCTCCTCGATTTAGTTATCCTGCGTTATTTTGACTTTAAAACTGATTGCATATAATTAAATAAAAAAATTGAGATTTCTATTTTCTTCACTATTTTACCAAATTTTGAAATATATTACTGGTGCAATATTATAAAAAGTTAGTAATATGTAAAACAATTTGCTTTGAACTATTCTAACAATTAATATTAATGATTGAACAAATGCAAGTTAAGAGAAAAACTAACGGGACGCCGTGAGTTTTTAAAAAATCAAGATTGCCGTGTGTCTCTTTCAACCACAGCTATCTTATAATTCAATAAATAAGATTTTGAGTTTTCATTATTTCTTTTTTTTACCATAAGTTTAAATATATTATTGGCGTAATATAATCACGAGTTAGTAATATGTAAAACAATTCACTGCATAACAATATTCTTATAACTAATATTAATGACTGAACAAATGAAAGTTAAGTGAAAAACTAACGTGACGCCGTGAGGTTTTAAAAAATCTGAATTGCCAT
Organism: Cyrtodaria siliqua; assembly: GCA_037043455.1. Taxonomy (NCBI): domain Eukaryota; kingdom Metazoa; phylum Mollusca; class Bivalvia; order Adapedonta; family Hiatellidae; genus Cyrtodaria; species Cyrtodaria siliqua. The sequence continues at coordinate 179,369 of JAWPHD010001678.1, forward strand.
GTGTCCCTTGAAGAGCACCAGTCTATGCCTTTCCTGGAAAGTCGCCATATGACCTTAGCTGTTGGTGCGACTATAAAATCCAATTTAATTCAATTCAATTCTGTATGTGTTATGTAACATGGAAAACAGTAGTTGCAGCCATAAAACGTGGTGTTGCACCATTCATGTTACCATTTATCTTCATTTACTTTCAGTGCCTCAATAATTATGCCCCTGCGATTTATAGTTTTACACCTACTTGCTTGTATAGAAGTTTAAGTTAATTTTCTCTGACATTTTTCAGGCTCTTTTCTCTGGAATTGGCGAAATTCTTTTTACATTAATAAGCTGAAGATCAAAGAGAGGGTGTATATTTCAAAACTGAAATACTATCTCATTTTTTTTTCATCAATTAAGCAATTTTTCTTAAACAGTGTTATAAAATGGCATGCACTTTTGCAATGGTTTTTATAGGATTCAGCCGCATTTTAGAGTTAATAATGATTTTATTTAGTTTATTACATTAATTTCTATGGATGAAAGATTGGGATTTCTCAGTGAAAGAATATTCATAACCGTTAAATATTAAAAACTAACTCCGCGAACACAAAAATAACTAACTGTGTGATGTCAATTCATGATGTCAATAAAGTGTTGCTGTTGTCGACGTCATCCATTGATAACGTACAACAAAGCGAAACATTTCGGTAAAATCAATCTCGGATATTTTAAGAACACGTAAATTAAAATATACTTTTAATCAGCAGATATTAGTTTCTTTAAGGTATATATATATGTAAAGTTAAGGTAATTGTACATGCATATATCTCACCACACATGCATTACAAGATACAAGATTAATATTCTGACTTGAGATCCCAGTATCATTGAGCCAACATCATAAATTACAAACTGTACAAGTAAATTTATCATCCAGTGTGATCTGAGTGCCCAGTTTTAGTTTTCACTGCTATGTGAAATGGCATTTAAAACTGTTTACCTTTTGATAGGGCAGGACTAGGATTCTGTCAAATGTCGAACTGAGACCACGAAAAATTACCATCAGTTACAGTGAACTATTAAAAACAGCTCAATCAACAGTCAAAATAAATACTGTAAGAAAAATGGTGTATTTATATTATCTCCATTGGGGGTCCGATTGCGGTTCATTTGTGTTATGATACATTAGGCTCACTATGCAGTTTTGATGCTTTGTTTGTTTGTTTGTTTGTTTGTATGGTGTTTTACGTCATTTTCAACACATGTAAGGTTATATAAATATGACGGTTGATTTTTTGTGGTGGAGGCAGACCATCCACATTTCCTGGGTAGAACCAGCACTGTACACCTCCCGCCATCCGTAAGAATCAACACTTCCTCACTTACAGGTCCAGCCTCCAGTGGAATTCGAACCCGAAGCGGTGAGAGGCGAAGGTTTTAACCCCCTGGTGGAGGCAAACTGTACAAGTAAATTTATCATCCAGTGTGATCCTAATGGGACGAAAAACAACATTTCCCTTTCCAAGATATTGAGAAATTCATTAAGACCCCACCCCATGAGTCCCCCCTGCCCTAGCCCAACAAGACACACACCCAGTGACCCGGTACGGACCAAAATGAGTCTGATGGGTACATTAATTATGACTCCACCCCCTTACCCCCAGTCTATCAAGATATTGGACTTATCTTCATTCTTGCAATATCATTGACACATAATTATGAAACCTGATATAGGATGAGCAGGAGTTTTAATGAACAATGATAAGTTAATTAAAATGAGTGAATATTAAGTCCATTCAAAAAGTATAGTTTTGCATTCAAAATTGAAACCGAATCTTGTCGAGTATTTTTCTTTTTCTAATTTTGTTTTAGAGATTGCTATCTGTTTGACTCGTTGACACATACATGATTAAATTTTATAAAATACTTCAAGAACTCGGTGCACTTATTAGTGTTTGGTTAGTTAAATACAGTCTTCTCCAGGTATAATATAACCCATCATAAATATCAGTTATAAATCATTCCCCTATCTCACTTCTATCTATAGATGTTATATTCTACCTTGAACACTCTACCTCATCTTTGTTTCCTACTGCAGATATATTTTACACATTTCTTACATATTTAACAGCCTCACAAGCTCCCCTCAACTGTTTAATGTCTGTATTTTACAAGTGGCATCTCGGCACATTTTGAACTCCTGAATTACTTTCTTTTTATCTGAAACCTCATAGTTATGAACATTTCAGGTATCAAAGCCTCAAAAGCATGATTGCATCTGTTGAACCTGGAAATCTTTCTAGTAATTTTAAAACTAATGTTGTCATGGGTGTTTATTTCGATGTTAGTTAATAGCATTGATGATATCTTGAATGAAACCCTGAAATGCTTAACTCTGGTAACAAGTTCAGAATGGACGGACGTCCTTTAGTAAATTATACTAAAATGCACTATTTTAACCGATAAAAGTGGCATGGAAAATGTAGTCGGTTGACAATACTAAATCTAGCAGTTTTCTCTGAGTTTGTCGGTGTGTTCTTGGGCAAGACATTTTCCCTAGGGCTTGTTCATCAGATAGGTATGTAAACCATGCAGGCGAACCCATATATTGGTTTATTTGTCTGAGCGGTGTTTTGCTTCATTTTTTGGCACCTGTTAGGCCATGTATGACAGTCAATTTGTTTTGTGGTAGAGACGGACCACCCCATTTTTCCTGGGTAGAACCAGTACTGTATACCTAATTCCACCATCCGTAAGAATCGACACTTTCTCACTTGACAAGTCGAGCTCCCAGTGGGATATATGAACCCTCAGCAGTGAGAGGCTCGAACCCACAGCAGTGAGAGGCTCGAACCCACAGCAGTGAGAGGCTCGAACCCACAGCAGTGAGAGGCTCGAACCCACAGCAGTGAGAGGCTCGAACCCACAGCAGTGAGAGGCTCGAACCCACAGCAGTGAGAGGCTCGAACCCACAGCAGTGAGAGGCTCGAACCCACAGCAGTGAGAGGCTCGAACCCACAGCAGTGAGAGGCGAGAACCCACAGCAGTGAGAGGCGAGAACCCACAGCAGTGAGAGGCGAGAACCCACAGCAGTGAGAGGCGAGAACCCACAGCAGTGAGAGGCGAGAACCCACAGCAGTGAGAGGCGAGAACCCACAGCAGTGAGAGGCGAGAACCCACAGCAGTGAGAGGCGAGAACATTTTAGATGCAGCGTCTCGACTATCCAGGACACAGATGCGCTCCCGTATACTGGAGTAGATCCTCCGAGCTCATTCAAGAACCATAGGTACCTTTTTGTTAGAAGACTAGGGCAGGTTTCTGGATTCCTGTGTATACTTCCCCTCTCTATGGGGTGGCTCTAAATAACCCATAATGTGTTGATGAGCCATTAACATTCAATATTTAATTAACAATTCTCGGCAGACAATCTTTTTTCTAATACATGTATGCATAATCAAGCATATAATCATGATTTTCAGTTTTGAATCTGTTGGTACTCTAATATTAGTTTCTGTTACTATTTATAAACACTGATGACGATAATGTAATGGAATAATATTTCAAATGTTCACGTACACTCAAACAACAAAGCTAGATCAATGGCTAAACATCCCGTGCGATTCCAGGTAAGTTAACCAAAATTCACCATTATACTTTATGATAATAGATCATAATCAGCAGCTGTACGTAGCCCACAGAAGATCTATGTTCAGCAGATCTGTGTTCAGCATGTCTCATAATGTTTAGAACTAGTAGGTCCACCAGTTAGGGCTCTACCAACGAAATGTCACGTCAGAAGGGATCATGGTCGCCGTTGTCATATTCCGGTCCTCATACCATAGCTAGCATATAGATATTACTATAAATCATCAGCACAAACATAGTCATCATCATCTTTATCATCATCATCATCATTACTATCAACAAGATCATCACTTTCAGCAATATCATCATCATCATCATCATCATCATGTTCAACATCACTTTCATAAAATGAAAGATAACAACACCATTTTCATCAAAATCATCATCATCATCATCATCATCAGCAGCAGCAGCAGCAGCATTATATCTTCATTGGCAGCTCTCTTTGTCGATATACACAACCGATATAACAGGTCTCATGGAATGGGTGCATTTAAAGTTAAACCTTTCCAACAATAAAATAGCACATTATATCAATTTTACTGAACAGCTAGAGTCAATAAAATCAAAGGAAAAACAGACAAAAAAGCCCGCTGGTGCAGTTACAAGAAAATTAGATTAAAATCTTCAGCTGCACAATATCTGGCAGTCATAATGCACTGGAATTAGTTTAATGGAGAATCTTGACATGGTGCCGTCTTTTTTTACCTTCACAACACGTCAGACGTAACCATGAAGACTCGCGCAAAGATAGCCATGTTGTTTTCTATACAAAAAACTGTAGTTTCAAAACAAGTTCTTTTGACCCATCTACACTTAGGATGGTGGTTTACACGAAAACTAGCAAAACTCGTGAACCCCAAACAATAGAGTTAAATGTGTCTCTGTGGATCGACACGAATACCTCAGCTGTTACCCATCAGCTAAAATAGGGCCGTAATTTCACCGAAAGTTGGTGGGTGGGGGTGGAGACACACGATCATGCTATCAGCTAAAATAAGGCCATAAGGGGTGGGGGATCAGCTAAAATAGGACCGTAATTTCACCGAAAGTTGGTGGGTGGGGGTGGAGACACATGATCACGCTATCAGCTAAAATAAGGCAATAAGGTTGGTGGGGGGGGGGGGGGGGGGGGGGGGGGGGGGGGGGTATAAAATTATGAAAGATGATGATCCTTAATTGCGACACATCATAGCAAGTATTAACAAATCACTTTTTATAAGTCTAGATCATACGATCTGCGGATTACCTGCAGATTACCCCAATGTTTGCATTAAAAAAAAATAATCTGGAATTTGGTAGCAAACATGAAAGGCATGGATTTTAATATTCTATCTATTTCAGGGATATTATTTTCATTAAGTAGGACAATTCTGTTCTATCAGTTTATTAAATGATATCATAAAAATTTGACACGTTAAATTGATCCTAAATTGTTAAATTGATCCACAGGTTCCCATGTCATGTTTTGACATTTTGTTTATAAATTATTATCTTTTCCATTAATATTAGTGCCACATACTTCAGTTGGCAGTCATTTGCCTTAATGAAGAGCCCCTTCGATCTGGCCCATTTCACTAACACAGCCAATGCATTACATGACCATGTTTCTCAATCTTATGCCAGCACGAACTATGATCTTAGCACTTAATTTACGTAAGTTTGAAATAACAGCAAATCCTCAGCGACAAAAAATGTTGTTTTAAGACACTTTAGAGAAGTCGAAATTCGACAAAGGATCAGTCAGCTCAGGTGTGCTTCCAACCAGTGTGCAGAAGTCATTTCGATTTGAGACTGAAATGTATACCTATTTGGTGCTGTAAAATGGACACCAGCAAAATACAATATGTTTTAAAACCATGCTAAAAACACTTTTTATAAGTGTAAAAACACTTTTTATAAGTGTGTTTTTTTATGAATTGTCAGCAGAAAATATTTAACAGCTAGGTTTAATTATAGGGAAATCTATCATGAGATGGTAGGCTTGTATTTTTTTCACAAACGAGCGTATGCAAGTGATTTAAAAAAGAAAACTCGCCTATATATGATCGAGTGAAAGATTTCCTTATAAATGAACGCAGCAGTTAAATAATAAATCTAGTTATTGCATTTTAAATCAGTTTATGTATGATTACAACCAAAATAGTTCACTTTGTTGAATGTTCTCTCCAAATAACATCAGTAATATTAATCCTCTACACTTTACTGACACAAGACCCAATATCATAGTTATTTTCTGTGTGGAGTTGGTCATTAATATTAATAGTGATTAATTATGATTAATTCTTTCACTGAGAAATCCTAATCTTTCACCCACAGTGTGATAAAAGTATGTAATTATATGATTATCATATAAATTTTTATTAGCTTTGATCAAAGTTAATAACTTTTTTTATCTAATTTAAATTTATAAAAAACTCAGTAGGTGATCAATGAAAGTATAGCTTTAAGACATGTAATTTTGTTTTATATTACATCTTATCCAATACAAAATGCAACGTTTCTCAATAAAAAAACATGTTTTTATTTCCTCACAAACAATCCATTATAAAATAATGCACCAATTGACCATTTATCAAAGTTGAGGGTTTTAAAAAACGATTTTCAAAAGAACGACAAGACTTCAAAATAAATCAAATCTCTAAGTCTGCTAATAGTTTAATGGATTATATAGCGCAATCTGCACAAAGGGTGTATGTTCGAAAATTTTCAAACTATATCAGAGCCGTATTTCTCAGATTATATTGCCAATCAATAAGTGTGCTTAGAGATAAACTTGTCATCGTTAAAAACAGTGAACACAAACAAAATATGGAGGACATCCCGCAGGAAGGACATGACAAAAACTGCAAAACTGAATATGACTCATAAATCAAACAGCGTTTTTAAGAGATAAGACATGAAATTTCAAAAATTTAAAATGTTGAGTTTTATAATTTTTCAAGATGTTTTTGTTTCATGATCAGTGACTTTTTTATCTTTCAATTGCAATCGTATCCGGACAAATAATATGTTCAATAATACTTTTGGAGAGACGTGGTTTGCTATTAACGTGTTTTATCAGGTGCCATGTTGCTAGCCTCGCCTTTAATAAATGAGTATCTTCGTAAAGTAGAAAAACAAATATAGGTTTACATACCGAAACATTATAAAGCAACCATACTTATCAACTTTTAATAATTATTTAACTAACAGGGCTTTTGTAACTTCTATAACGGCCAAATTTCGGCTACTTCGCAATTCAAAATTGATAAAAAAATTCACAACTGTGGCCGATTTTTTACACATCATGATCTGGTAAACAGCAACAACATTTCCCCATCTAACTTTCTCAATATTGTTTTGTTTTGGATACATTCACATTAAAAAGTTTATCTAAAATGTACCATATTATGCTGAATAATGGTACAATTTATACAAGGGGTGTTTTGGGGGAAATGACTGATCAGCAGCCAGACATTGTAAACCCTGATCACTCGCAGGCGCTGATCTGGGTTTACAATGGACCCTGATCAGCCTGCGAGTTACTCACAGGACATTGTAAATCCTGATCAGCCTGCGAGTTACTCACAGGCTGATCTGGGTTTACAATGAATGCAAAGGCTATTACAGTCGTGCTTAGCGGGTTAACAGAGGATACACAGATACATACGTCCATGCATCCAGTTCATGATCCGAAGAACAAGGCTAAGGAAAGTCTTGCCCAAGAACACACCATGAACACACCATCAAAACTCAGTGGCGCCAGTTTCAAGCATTCTAAGTTCAATATAAGTTAAAACTCTATTGACACAAAAATGGATAAATAAACCTTGGCAATACACACAATACAACGAGGAATGACCTACATGTACCGACAGAACATCTTGTATCTGTCCCTGAGCTTTATCTATAAAAAATAAAGAGAATGAGAAAATAATCATACAAAGAACCACTATAATGGAATAATTAGATCTCTTCCGAGTTGGCCTCCCTGGGTATATTCTCCATTATTCTCTCATTTATTGTTTTATTTTTCATATTAACCAATGTAACATCGATTGTAACATGTTACTGTCGCTCTTGGATGTAAATGCACAACAGTGATAAGATCATAGGGAGTGTTTGTTTGTGTGCTTTTTTTATCATTGGTTATTCTCTTTATATGTGTTATATGGGAAAATAAACCTGCAGATTGCCGACCCCCCCCCCCCCCCCCCCCCCACCCCCAAAATGAAATGTAACTCCCCCCACCCCCCACCCCCAAAATGAAATGTAACTTTGGGAATTCATTGCACATGAGAAGAAAAATGTATTCCTTCTATTAATTATTAGTCCAACATCAATTTAAATAGTTTCTTTTTTATTTCATTTTATTTTAAATTTAAAAAAAATGAAACGGACATGTTGTTTTACTTAGAAAAACAGAGATTTAGACCAAAAATTAATTCTGTTAACTTGCACTTTTTATGTATAGGATAGAGTCTATGAAGAGAAATCTTTACTATTAAGAAACCGAAAGGGAGGGAGCGTAGCGACCGAACGTGGTTTCTTAGTAGTGAAAATTTCTCTTCATAGTCTCTATCCGGCTTAGTGTTTACGATAGGTTTGATCGATAGTCTCTATATAGGTCACACTCTAAACCACGAAGAGCACTGGTAGTAAAATCTTCATGAATAAATGCCGCAGGGGTGTCATAAACTTTATAAGTAAGAGGCACACAGAGCAGAATAGCCGGGTATTTTCATTGATACTCGTATAAAATACTAGTAAAAGTATTCATAGTAGCTGGGCAGGGGTAAATCCCCGCCTCCCGCCTCTTAATGACACCCCTGTTTAAAATGGTGCAAGTATTTTAAATTCTGAGCCATTTGATTGACTTAAAAAGTAGAGTAAACACTAAATATGAAGACAGAATATAAGGGGAAGTAATTTAGACAAAGTGTCGTGTACTAAATGTAACTTTATTTTGTGAGAAAAATTTTTGTTCACAATTTTCTCATCAGTATCATCCAGAAGCATTGTCAGATATGGGATAAACATACATGTATGATATCATATAAAGCACTAAAATGACAATGATCCAATTAATTTCATCAGTGATACTATCTCTGCACTGTATCAGAGAACAAGTCTATTGTAAACAAACTCTGGGTCAAAAAATATGAAACTCAAGTCAGTTTGTGTCCCATTATTTTGAAAGAGATGATATGGATCAAACAATTCTTAAATGAGGACATGCTGTTCTTTAGAAAATTTGAAACATATCTCAGTGAGGCAGATGGGGTCCTTGTCGTTTAGGATATGACTTGAGGTAGACAGAAAGGCAACACCTCTAGGCACATTTCTGTACATATAATAGTACTGTCCATGCTATAGGCTGAAAAGTAAACAGATCACAGAGGCAGACCAGGGGTTCAGGGTATGAAATGTTCCACCAATTTGATATATATAACACAATAATTATGTACAGACATACAGTAATGTACCCGGGGTACCATCCTACAGAAACAAGTGTTTTCTGTGTCAGGTACAGATAGTGACTACGGATAAACTGTTGGGAATTCATACAAACTTTAGTCCATCAATACGTTTATCTGAGTATAGATTCCAGTATACACTATAGACTCCCGCTAATAATTTATGAACTCTCACTACTACAGAACCCACGGAAATTAAGTAGATTTTTTCAAGCCTATATTTACATAGAGAAAATTCTGCACATGATTTCGGGTACAATTTTGTCACTTAGTCAACACCTTAATATTGGACTGGACTTGTCTGCATGATGACCCTATATTTGAAAATGCTTGTTAACGTCTTCTAACAATGGAAGAAGCAGACGGGGAGTTAGAAAGGTAACAAGCGCAGTGTTCAACAGCCAAGTCAGTGACTCTTTCCTATGGTGTGAGCATGGTAATGATCACTAGACCGTCAACCAAGCCCTATGTTCAATGGTGAAATAGAGTGATTCATATTTTGATATCGAACCACAGAAATATGTAATATCAATGGACGATGTCTTCAATGTCCAACGATAATACACGAGGTGCACGCTGATGTATTTGTTTAATGGAAATTCCACTGGTGGGCTTTCGTCCTTATTTAAATGATTTCACCATTCATGCTTGTTTAATATGAAAAAATATGATACTCTTAGAGTAATCTTACTTATAATTTTACTTAACTTCTAAGGGTTCATAAAATAATTGAATTGAATTGGGTTTTAAGGCGCACCAACACATGAAAGGTTATATGGCGCCTAACAGGCATAAACATGCCTGGCTCATCCTCCATGTACATTGAGATAAAAATGGGCCTAGGACCTTCTCACCCTGAACTTTGCAGAGTTGCTGCAAATTCTATTGAAATAAACAAATTATGCAACTGGTTTCATATTTTCCCATCTGGAATGAGTACCCTATTTCTCTCCCTCTAGATACTAGTGTACATAGACCCGTTGATAGAAGCATCTTGTTCTATGACCAAGTTTGGAACTCTCTTTTGGACCTTTAAGTCTCAGTTAAACTGCCGCAGACTCAAACAAACTTATGAGAAATATTAAGACACAAACTCTGGCAACAGAAAATAAAACTGATGGATACAAGTTCTAGATCCTCTGAAACTATGCAGAGCTATATAAAATGCAAAATCTGTAGATGACAGCATCATCAAAGAAGGCGGAAAGCAATATATACATAATGCATTCCCAGTACTTAGCTATAAGGGGGTCCAGACCCCCAAGATTTGAGTTAAACACAACGCCGCTCTAACTACATCAAAATAAAGAAAAAGATACAACAGGGTTGCACTGAACCCTCAAATTATTATGTTTGTTGGAACCCCTGAAAAATCTTTGATCTGCGAATGGATCCAAATATTTTAGGCTCTCTGCTACATGTAGCTGCAGGCAACATATTCAGGATGAGATCCTCTGACAGAACACCTGTTTTCCCTACCTAATAATCAGCAATCTTCATATTATAGAATAAAACTAAAACCAATTTCGACCCTGAGTGTAATTACTAATTTGCGCAGCACTTCCAACAAAATCAATGTTGATTATGGTACTGCCCTTAATTCAATCACTGCATGGTGCAGGGTTTTTTCAATTTACGCCCTGTGTTTGTGCAATTTGAATATGTAAATTCCATTTCCGTATGGCATTATGAGATTATTGGACCCACAGGACATGATCAATATATTCTATTATATTGCGATATTTGTTCATATTCTCATAAAATCGCACAAACTATTTGCTTAAATACATGAACAAATAAATATATCTTTTGAATTAGATGGGAGCGTAAAATCGAGATTAAAAAACTGAAAACGATTCAAAAACAAAATAGAATATTATCGGGACGCAGTTCGGGCTGCTTTGATACAATTAATCAATTTTTACAAGGACTGCCATTTGGAGATATATACATATATATAACAGGTTAATCATAACTATGTGAACATACATAATTAGGATAATAATCCACAAGTTTGTGTTTTATGCACAAGTTGGTGGTTATCACCTGACTTTATGCACACACGTATACTGCATGGTGATTCGTAGTTTGCTAATTATCACCTGACTTTTATTTGCACACTTGGCATGGAGATTTGAAGTTTTCTATAAATTATCGCTGGATTTAATTTTTGCACACATGGCATGGTGATTTAAAGTTTGCTAATTATCACCTGACTTTATGCACACATTGCATGGTGATTTGAAGTTTGCTAATTATCACCTGACTTTATGCACACATTGCATGGTTATTTTGAAGTTTGCTAATTATCACCTGACTTTATGCATACATACATTGCATGGTGATTTAAAGTTTGCTTAATTATCACCTGACTTTATGCACATATTGCATGGTGATTTGTAGTTTGCTAATTATCACCTGACTTTATGCACATGTTGCATGGTGATTTGTAGTTTGCTATATATCACATGACTTTATGCACACAGTGCATGGTGATTTTAAGTTTGCTAATTATATATATATCACATGACTTTATTACGAGGGGTGTCTCAAATGTAATGCAATTTCATTGTTTTCTCGATAATCACGTGAGAGTTGTACAGCGACATTTATATGCACGGGTAGCCCTATTCAATACCTATCTATATATGTATGTATCATTGTCCAACTCAATCGATATGTATGGAAAATAGTCATTTCAACACAAGCAGTCGTTGGCCGCTGTTGTAAATATGGTTGGAAAATGAGTAGCTAATTGTGAAGAAATTAGAGCCTATATTAAGGTTCGCTCAAAACTTGGAATGTCTGCGAAGCAGATATATGATGAACTTGGACATGCATTTGGGGATACTGGGGTATCGTACTCTACAGATTTTAGGTGGGTGAAGAGGTTTTCAGCAGGTGTAGAAGCTGTTAAAGACTCTGTAAAATCAGGGCGTCCAAAGTCTGCGTAAGTCTGTAGAGTCCAGGGTAAGAGAACTAATCTCGAAAGATGCGAGATATACTGTGCGACCGATTGAACGTATGGTAGAGGTTTCACGATCCTCGGTACATCGTATTCTGAGGAAGGTTATGAAAGTCTAAGGAAGATATCTGCCCGCTGGATTCTCCACTTGCTTACAGCTGAGCAGAAGAGGACACGTGTAGTAGTAGATAAAATCATTTCAAAAACACAGCAGGGCTCAATCTAGGGGGCGATTCGGGCGAAGAACGCGCCCGCGATCTCTTGACTTCGCCTTGGCAACACATCAAAGCGAAGTTCAAGTCGCCGAAATTTAAAAAAAAAATAAAAAAAAAATAAAAAAAATAATTAAAAAAATTAAAAAAAAGAATAAATAAAAAAAAAGAAGAGAAGTTTAAAAAGGTACAGTATAGTAATAAATCCATTATCATAGAAATTTGCATCAATATTTCAAGCTCATATTATAGAGTAAAAAGAATAAGTGTGCATTACACTGTATTCACTGCATTGCAATATACATGGTGATGACTATTCAACCGTTGTCTACGTATACACGTCGCGTGAAGTCTCCCTAAATTCTCTCCACTTCTCCCTAAAATCACTTGAGGGAGAAGTGACTTCTCTCTAAATTCCTGGCCTAGATTGAGCCCTGCACAGGCGATGAAACCTGGGTGCATTTCTATGAGCCTGATCGGAAGACTGGTGATAAAATATGGGCCACAAAACACAGTCAAAGACCGATTGTTGCAAAACGAACTCAAAGTGTGAAAAAGGTTTTGTATGCCATTTTCTTCACAGATAAAGGACTTGCTGTTCAAATTCCTGTACCAAGAGTAAATCTGTGACAGGAAAATTCTATTGTGACGTAGTACTGAAAAAGGTTGAGAAATACTTTGTAAAACGTCGCCCAAAAAGGCATCCGACATGTCCGTTTGTTACACGACAACGCTCCAACCTGTCATTGTTTAGGACTTTCTGAAGTCCAAGAAGATCACTGTGCTCCCCCTTCACCTTGTTCTCCAGATTTAGCACTGTGCGATTTTCTTTTGTTTCCAAAACTGAAAAAATTCCTCTCTGGTCAAAGATATTATACCAGATCAGCACTTGGTTCTGCTGTTTATCAGTGGCTTAAGAGTGTGCCAGAATCAGCGTACTGTGATGCATTCCAGAAGTGGATTGTTCGGCTGAAATTATGTATTTTCCACAAGGGGGAATACTCTGAAGGGATGAAATGAAAAAAATGGCAGTTTCAATCCAATTTCAAATCATGAATGAAATTGCATTACATTTGAGACACCCCTCGTACGTACAGCTAGCTTACATGATACACAACCTCATGGGTTAATTTAGAACTGAACTGAATGTTGTTTAAAGGCTCATCAACACAGTATAGGTTATTTAGAGCCACCCCAAAGAGAGGGGAAGGATACATAGGAATGGGTTAATTTAGAAGTGAATAACTAAAGTCTATGTCGGACCATCTCAGTCTACCTGAATAGTCAACCATTAGTGGCCTTCCCCCACCCCATTAATAAACCAAGTGAATTACCAAGTAATGAGCTTCTAATTTACAGGAGGGCTGGCTTGGCGCAGTCGGTAGCCAGCGGATTTGTAACTGGAGGCCCCGGCTTCAATCCTCCTTGGTGCCACTGAGTTTCGTCGGTGTGTTCCTGGGCAAGACACTTTCCCTTAGCCCCGTCCGTCGGATGGGGACGTAAACCGGGAAGTCCCGTGTATCGGTCCATCCTCCGAGCATGTTAAAGAACCATAGGAATCTATTCGATAATAAGAGTAGGGCAGATTCCCGGATTCCTATGTATCCTTCCCCTCTCTCTGGGGCGGCTCTAAATAACATATACTGTGTTGATGAGCCGTTAAACAACATTCAATTCAATTCAATTCTAATTTACAGCTTTAGGACATAATTAGTGTTACATTACGATACAAAATTACATTACTACACAAAATGCTCATAGAAATCATGACCAATTTAATTACCATATATCCTAATATAAAGTTACAATTATAATTGCAAGTGAAGGAAGTGTCCTCAAATAAACTAGATTAAGTGAAAGTGGGGGTATAATTAGAAACAATTTAAAGGAGACAAGAGGCCTATATATACCAACATATTGCATTACTAAATTATAAATGATTTATAACTACCTCAAAAACGGGGAAAGCATGTTCGACTCTGAATCCACACATCAGAGGTTCAAGCCTAACTGCATGACGCCACTGGGTTACTTGGGTGTATCAGTTGGCAAGACACTTGCCCCTCCAATGGGTGGGGAAGAAAACTGGGCTCGTTGGTCCTATACATGTACGGACATTTAAAAATAAAACTTGTCAATTAACGATTGATTGATTTTGATTGAATGAATGACTTTCTATGCCCCCGAAGGCAGGCATATAGCTATAGCACCGTCCGTCCGTTTGTAACAATCATGTCTCAGCCTTAAAGGGACACATGGCAATCTTGATTTTTTAAAAACTAGCGGCGTCCCGTTAGTTTTCCTGCATACATTGCACTTGCTCAATCATTAATGTTAATTATAAGAATTGTATTAAGCCATTTGTTTTTGCATATTATTATTTTTTGATATTATTGCACCAATAATATATTAAAACTTATAGAAAAATAAGACGAAATAGTGAATACTTAAAATTTGATTTATTTAAATGTATCCAGGGTAAAAGTAAAAATGATACTGGATATATAAACAGAGACACCCATTTCAAATACATAAAGATTGCCGTGTGTCCCTTTAACTTTGAAAGAACTAAAGGGATTTCCATGATTCATACAAATGTTAACTCAATAACTGCAATGAGTAGATGTGTCGTGCACAATAATCTGGTTCGTACCTCAAAGGTCAAGGTCACACTTGGAGGTCAAAGGAGTCAAAATGTTTGGTGGCATTTGTCATTTATTGGTGACATTTCTTGTTACACATGCGACATTTATGATCGGTTATAATATACTTTTAAACCTCTATGTGTCTTCGCATGCGCGTTGCTTTCTCCTGACCTCGCTCTACTGCACTCGGAGCACACACAGAGCGAAAATGTGTACCGTTTGCATGAAATTTCAGAACTTGTGATAAAATTTACTGGTATCAAAGAAGACTTTGATAAATCATAGTATGCACCATGTCTTGTCAAATGCAACAAATGCAAAATATGTTTTAATTTACAGATGCGAGGCGAATATTGTAACAGTTAATTTATCTCAACTCTGCAGGATACCCAGCGAAGTAATTACTGCTCATGATGGAAATATATTCAAGTTCGCTCAGACGAAATGTAAAGCTTCAACTTTCAATTGATCCAAAAATAATTTCTTTAAAAATAATTTGCTCCTTATAATGAAAGCAACATGAAAGATTGGTTACAAAGAATTAAGCTGGCGTTTTCTATTGATTGAAGGGCTACAGCGAAATTTAACACATAATTCGTTTCAACTGTAAAGAATACGCTACAATGACGGGATTAAATGAAATGGCCATGTTTACAGCTTTATACGTTATTAAGAAAACATAATAAAAACATTGAACAAACTTACATTTAGCATATATCATTTTTCAATTTTTATATTCATTATAAATGTGCTTATAACATTTCCCAGATAGTGTGTAGATAAAGATTTTAAGTGTTTCGTTTTGACTGGAGTTACTGAGATATTGTCTAAAAATGTTAAGATCTCAAAATGAAAAGAAGTTTTTAGAGGTTTATACATTTTCACTTTGTGAACTTGCTTTATATTTGAGAACTGATAACTGCATGAAAGACATACTTTGAAAAATATGGTGTATTTTATTAAATTGAGAGATTATGCAAACATCTCTTTGGAGGACTTAAATCCTTTTTTGAGAGATCAGGATGTCAATAATACAAGTTATAAAAATATGTTAAACTAAAAAAGATAAAGTGTAAATATCCACCCCACCCAAAATGTTCGGAGGCAGACTGTTCCACTATTTAATCAAGGGCCCAGTTAAGCTTAAAGGTCCCCAGCCAAACAGTCATGTTCTATGTAATTTGTAAAGGTCTTAGGGTATTCTTTGAGAAATTACAAATAAACCATATTAAAGGAAGAAACAACTGCATAACATGTTATAAACTAAGTACATTGTGATTAATTAATTGCGCTACTTAGATCTTGTAGTATATGATGAGAGTCCCTCTCTGGAAGAGCTAAATGTAAAACCTCTATTGGGTTTAACTTTCAGAATTATAAGCAGCATAGAAAGATTCTTGCTTTCAAAAACAATTTGGGTGAAATTAAAGCAAGATGCCCTGTGTTTCTTTAACCCTCAACTCGCTACATATATATAATGGATTGGTCTTTCTTTGAATAAAGACCATTCCATTTATGTGACAAAGGGTTGTTTTTGGGAAAATGACTGATCAGCAGCTGGACATTGTAAATCCTGATCAGCCTGCGAGTTGCGAGTTGTGAGTTACTCGCAGGCTGATCTGGGTTTACAATGGATGCAAAGGCTATTATAGTCTTGCTCAGCGGGTTAAGTGTTAAAGTATCTTATACTGAAACTCATTTCTTCCTACATTTGACAATCCAGTGTTTTTTTTCTCTATTTTGGGAACATAGCCCATGGCGTTGGAATTGGGAATTTTAGCGCGATTTTTCATAAAATTGGGAATTGTAGCGCGATTTTTAATAAAATTCGGAAAAATATAAAGTAAAGCTTTCCTTTCATAATTATATCTTTAATACTGTTTTTTGTACACCAAGATAAACAGAAGAATTTATAAGCTTTTGAACCCCAATCCAATGAACCCCAATCATTGGATTGGGACACTAAAAAAAAAAAAAAAAAAAATTTTTTTTTTTTTTTTAAAATTGGGAATTTTTTCCTCTTAATTGGGAAAAAAAGGTATGTTTTGGCATTGGGAATATGACCGAATTTCGGCTATAAAAACAGCCAAAAAAAACCACTGCAATCTCATAGTTAAATGCAAGAAACTGTGTTTTCATTTAAAATATCATCTAAACAACAACAAAAACATACCTATAATATTACTTTAAATTATGTATGTAGCATACAGTCAAATAAATTGCTTGTAAATTGTTTAGATTAATATATTACAAAAGAGTGAATGTTTACATCACTGTAATCTTTCATCTTGTATGCAACTGTCCCCATACCAAATGCCAGTGATAAATGTCCGCTTGATATAGAAGTCGATAACGCCACCCCTACCCAAACATAGAGGAGTAAGACAAGGTGGTAATTTGTTAACGGCAGAATAGTCATTATGCTTTGCCTATCTTCCTGCATAACCGAGACACTGGGTGTTTTGACTTGGTAAATTAAAATTACGATGATAAATATAACATAGTAAACAGATCTACTGCATCAGTTTCTCATTTTGTCGAAAATTAAATATCAAATCAAAATCCATCTATAGAATGATTCTGCAATTCTGCGTTCTCTATCTGTAAATAATGATATAAAGCGGAAACGAGACTCCACACCAAAGTGTTTGTGATATTTTGTATGGGGTTTAACGGCACTTTTAACGCTCTTGAACTTCAAGTCCTATATCACGACGGTATCTACTTGTAGCAGTGAGGTCAATCCTGACCTTTATAGCGCTGCCACACTGGAATTATTATACCACGCTGTGGCATAAACACATGACACGATATCTCACCTAGTCACATCAGTCTTCGAATTAACTCGCTTTTAATTTATGTAGTCGGGCTAAAGGAAAATGTACGGGTTTTAATTGAGTCAGTAACTATATAAGAATTTGGGCTAGCGACAATTTTTTTTAAATTCAAACACTGTCCCATTATACCGACACCAGACTGACCAGACCTAGAACTATGCTGAACGTTAGGCTCGGGAGCTTTTTTCATTTTTATGAAGTCTTTGACATAACTGGGGTCTGGGATTGAAATCTTCTGCATGAACTTTTACTGCCTGGCCACGCCACAGTTCTTAACAAGCAAGTCAGTTATTCTTTATTTTTCAATGATAAAGAGTCTCTCAAAGAGAGAGCCGTGAATTATGTATACATGTATATATATTAAATTATAATGGTAAATGTTTCTCTTTGAATAGCTCGATTCCCTCAGATTCTCGTATACACGAGGGGTAGACTCAGGTATATTGACAGTGCAGCAAGTCATCAGACTGTAAGCGCAATCTTACACAACCTCATCTTGAACCTATAACCGTTCAGTTACATATCTGTCATTAATCTCACACATTGGCCGTGAGACACACACATTTTTGTGTTGAATCATGCTCACACGTATACATTCTACGTTCTCACACATCCTAAACAATACCCAAAATGGTCCGCCCAGTACCCTGTCAATCCAACAAGTTTGTCTTCGCCCAACTGTTTCGTTTGTACTGTGTGCGCGATACTTATCAAATCAACAGTCACAACATACTATTTCTGGCACACTGAAATGTGTGTTAAATGTTTTAAAACAAGATACATAATTATCATGTACGTTTCTTACTGTCTTAAAAGTAAGATTAATTCACCTATCCCCTTATGATCGATGTTCAAGCATTTGACTGGAGTTATGACCCTTGATTTAGTTAAAATTGCTATATTTTGCCTCGTTAACACGATAGGGCCTTCATTTTTCATCCAATCTTTTTCAAACTTTAGCAGATTGTTGATATTAACGAAAGCTCAGAGGAGTTTGAAAACCAGCCAGTTCGAACAAGTAATACCGGAGGTATGGCCCTTGATTTAGTTAAAAGTGCTATATTTTGCCTCGTTAACACAATAGAGCCTTCATTATTCATCCCATCTTTTTCAAATTTTACCAGATTGTTGATATCAATCAAAGCTCGGGCAAGATCGAAAACCAGCCAGTTTGGACGAGTAATAGCAGAGTTATGGCCCTTGATTTAGTTAAAATTGCTATATTTTGTCTTGTCAACACAATAGAGCCTTCATTTTTCATGCGATCTTTTGCAAACTCTACCAGATTGTTGATACCAATGAAAGCTCGGACGAGTTCGAAAACCAGCCAATTCGGACCCGGTAGACTGGAGTTATGGCCCTTGATTTAGTTAAAATTGCTATAATTTGCCTCGTTAATGCGATAGGGCCTTCATTTTTCATCAGTTCTTTACCAAACTTAACCAAATTGTTACTATCGATAGGACCTTTATTTGGCCGAATTCAGTGAAACTTTGCAGGGATTATCAGTACCAAGCCTAGTTGTACATATTGTCACTGTGTTCCAGTTGAATGATTTGGCAGAGTTTTAATACACATATTTTGTCTAGATTAGTTCTCCTGAACCCCTTGTTGGATATCAGCGAAACTTTTCAGGGATGATCGGTACCAAGCTCAGTTGTCCATATCATCACTGTGTTGCGGTTGAAAGATTTTGGCAGAGTCATTTAAAGGTTCTTAATAAACAATCTTTGTCCGGACTAGTTCCCTGGCCGGATTTCAATGGAACTTGGCAAGGTCAAAAGATCAGTATCAAGCCTAGTTGTGCGTTTCATTGCCTTGTTCCAGTTGAATGATTTTTGGCGGAGTTATGGACCTTTAAAGGTTTTAATACACAAACTTTATCCCGACTAGTTCTCCTGATCTCCTGGCCGGATTTAAATGTATCTTGGCAGAAATGATGAGTGTCAAGCCTAGTTGTACATATCATTGCCGTGTTTCAGTTGAAAGAATTTTGGCAGAGTTATGACCCTTCAAAGGTTTTAATACACTAACTTTGTACAGACTAGTTTTCCTGAACCTCTGGCCAGATTTTAGCGAAATGTGGCAGGGATTATCAGTACCAAGCCTTGTTTCGTATGTCATCGCCGTGTTGTTGAATGATTTTTGACAGAGTTACCTTATCCACAAACTTTAGCTTTAGCCAGTAGAGCGTCCACAGGCCCTCTTGTTAAATAATGTATACATACATGTATATCATGCTTTAAAAGACTCAAATTTGTAATACAATATCATTATTTTATGCAGAGTATTTTATTCAAAACTTGCGTATCTAGAGTCATTAATTCATAAATCTCTATTATCACCATCATGTCATCTTGAGACTCACTCTCATGATATTACAGACATTAGGCGGGGAGAAAAATACCTGTGTTTCTGGTTACCCGACCGTCCCTATTTTTTGGCGCCGACCCTACAATTTTTTATCATAAAAAAAAAAAGAAAAAGATTTCCGTGTTATTTGTTGAAAACAAACATGTTTTAAGTTTTCCTGAAAAAATGTCCCAGAGTAATGTAGTTATAGACAATGAAGTGGCCAAATTATCACGTAGCACCTTAACCTTTTTCTTCGAACATTCATAGATTTTGATAAGAATATTTGTCATGCAAAGATTCATATTAAAATAAATGGCAATATGGGATTATAATAGTTTTTCTAAATAAGAAATTGTATGAAAATACCATTGATTTCCGCACTGCCATGTGAAACAGATACACATTTCACAGTATCCCGTACATTTGTTATTTATAGGTATGTGGTTTTTTATAAAAAAATATCCAGAAGACTGAGAAGTGCTATAAATACTAAGCGTAATGTCAAAAATCAAACAAATATTTGCAATATAAAAGATGATGTGTGTGCATCAGCATGATAGGACACTTAGGCTGTGTCATTTTTGAATTAAAACTTAATTAAGCCCCTAGCAAAGATGCTATATATATTAAAATAGAATCCGATTAGTTTTGACATCCATGAAAATAAAAAAGAAAAAAAAAAGAAAAGAAAAAAAATAGCTACCTATACCTACCCTAATTTTTTCAACCGAGTAACCAGAAACACAGGTATTTTTCTGTCTGGCCTTATGTGCAGACATGCTGACCAGAGTATGGGTGGAGAAAGTTCAGGTGTGAGAGGTGATGCACATTATATTACCTCTCATGAACAGACTGTATAAAACCCAGTCTGCTACTTTTCTCTCTTGTTTGTGTTTTTGCTTGCAAGGGATCCCCTCAATGTGTGGAAACTGAGAACTGTTCAGTAATCAATTCCCATTGCCTTCGCTTATTAGTAAAATTAAGTTAACATGTCTCCTTTTTTTCTCTTCAAAAGTTAATGGATGACAAGAACTCATCCTTTTACATATTGTCACTGTGTTCCGGTTGAATGATTTGGTGGAGTTATGGGTATCAGTTTCATAATAATTCATTTATTAAAATTTTTGTGACAGTTTATGCAAGGTTCAGGTTGAAGTGTCGAATTAAAATAATTATTAATGGATCCGGTGTCATACATAAAACTAGAAATTATCATTTGTATTATAAATGTGTGGCACATTTCCATAGATTATCTACATGTATTTACAGGCATTATGAGGGTAATAATTGCATTTAACAGTGATTTTGTTACCTTTGAGCTAGTCCTGCTTCTAAGACTCATACTATTTGCAAGGGACTCACAATTAAAAAAGGTGTGCATCCATAGGACGCATAGAAATCGGACAAGATTTCTTCTCATTAAAATTATGGAAATATCAATATTAAAGGGCACCCAAGTTGAGGAAAGATTTAGGTACTGTCAAAAAAAAACTGTGAATCACAACCGGACTCACGTTTTTCCAAAGCACTTCAATCCTGAAAGCAATGAGTCCCAGGACTCGCAATGACACTGATTTAATACAATCTTCCACAAGACCTCATTAGTCATGTTTATCACATAACTTATCTGTGGAAGTGTAATAAAGCCATGATGTATTTATCATATTACACTAGTGAAATAAATATGCAAATGAAGGTCGAATCATTGTTCGATCCTTTCTGTTCAGCTTGGTGTGCATCAGAACTGCTTCGTCAATTTTCGAACTCAAAGTTACATATTGTCTTATACAATAATAAGGATGAAACAAAATGCCCACTTAAGATAACAGCTACGCCAAATTGATTTGAATTTTAACACTTCTGCTGTGATGATGATGACGTTGCAGTTGCTCTTGCATACCAACTGGTATTGCTGCGTACGTCGTGTACATGTAAGTGGAGAATATCTCAAAGTGGATATGAGGTGTGGACTTCTTCTAGGCGAGATTTAGGCTGTTTTTTCGCTGATGCATTTACGTTGTATCTGTAGTTTGCTCGGCAGCATGTGAAGTGCTGGTGATGTCAAGCTGGTTCCTACATCCAATGTTGTCCTATATTCATTTCTTCATTACTGACAATTTGAGGACCTTTCTACAAAATGGTTCTTTTTAGGATCCCCCAAGCAGATTTTTTCAGTCAGTATCAGGTGGGACATACAAGCTGCTGTAAGTAATTTGGTTCTTTTCTCATCAATTGATGAATTAAGGAATTGTCTCCCTTGATTATTTGAAATAAACAAAATATTATTTTCAGTCTTCAATAGCTATAATCATTATGGCTATGAGTAGTCAGTGTTTTTTTACCCAAATTAATCGGCGAAATTCGGCCCCATTCCCCGTTTTCTAGAGAAAACTATTTCATAAACAATATATACTGAAAGGAAAAAGAAACGCAGGGTGCGTATTTCCGCTATATATTACATATAAGGAAATCCCAAGATGTTTTGTAAAAAAAAAGTGCAGTTAGTTAGAAAAACGACACAACTGTGATGTTGTAGACGTTTTAATCATAGTACACGTTGTAACAAGAAATTCATAAATGCTGAATTTCCTCTTTGAAAAATTGAGCCAGTTCAGTACTGTATTTAATGTTAAGTGATTGCAACATTTAAAGCCTAAGTTTGCTCACCTGCTTGAGCCAAATGCGCATTCTGACGATAATGAAACTTTAAAGGGGTAACCATTGGTGTGTTCAGTGCTGTTTAAACCTTCTTTCTAAAAGGACAGGCCTAATGTCGCCCTGTACCATTCGATTAGCAGTAGCATATTAAACATACAATATGTAGCGGAAATAATCACCCTGCGTTTCTTTTTCCTTTCAGTATATAATTAAACCAGAAGAAACATGAGGCACAATTTTGTACATTTTATATGAAACTGAAGCAGATGTGTTTTTTTGTTGTTGTTGTTTTCTGACTACCCCTCAAACCCCAAAAGAAACCCCCAATGTTTGTCAATGTTAATCTGTTATTCAAAAAAACTCTCAATTTGGAAATTAAATATCATATTTATTTCAATTCAATCCATTAAACACGGAAGCGCTAAAGCACTTGATAACCCATTTTCCCTCGATAATCCATGTCACGTACTGTGTTTGAAGCTGCAGAAAAATCAGTGAAACTTCAAACAGTTCATTAAAAATGATTTTATTTCTGAGATAACAGGGATTTTCTAGGCCCAATTTGGGGCCGAAATCCCAATCCAAAATATCCTCATATTTTCCCAAAAAAAGCAAAATATTTAAAAAATAAAAATAAAAAAAATAGTAATAATAAAAAAAAAAAAAAAAAAATTAAATGTATAGCCCTATTTGGCAATGTATTGCAGACTTTATAAGAGCTTGATTTTGAAACTATTCCAAACATTTTTAGTGCCTGCTAATTGTAATATAGTAGGATTTTTCTTTTTCCCAATTTGTAGATTTCACGCGCATATTTCCCAACTAAAAGGCCCCTGGCCCCACTTCCAATAATGCAGAAAAATCCATGGATTACAAATAAATATTGATGAAAAAAAAATCTTAATAATTTTGTACAAATGAACACTTTCACTTAAATTAATAATTATATCAGAGACAATAAAACACACATCATACAAAATGAAAATTGTAAATAAAAATACATTAATTATTTTTAAAATGAAGGGCTCAAAGTGCAATTGTCCATTGTTGTCAGATAGCTGCTTTTCATTACAAAATACCAAGAATTATGTAAATGATGACAGTTAGGCTACACCATAGGAAATACACTGGCAGTTTTTACATTTAATTAATTGTCGCATAAACAGTATGACATAATAATTAACATATTAGCAAAAACCTGTCCTTTATAATGAATTACTTCCAAAGGAGTCATACTCATAGATTATTTGTTTAGAATTTATAGATCTTTCTATTTAAGAACTAGCAGAAAAAAGAAAAACAATTAAATGTTTGTGAGATCTTGTTAAGGTACAGGCAGACAGACAGTCATGCAGAGAAGAAAATAATTTGTTTTCACTGAACCTAAGGGGCACACAGCAATCTTAATATTTTCTGTATTCGCAGGATCCCGTTTGTTTTTCTACATAACGTCCAGAATAATTATTCGGAATTATTGAAATAGTTTAAAATTGTTCTTGTAGCTAGACCTCTTTTTCACAGACATTTTTTGAAAAATCACGGCAAATATTTGGTGTGATGGGTGTTTGTTTTTTTGTTGTTGTTTTTTGATGAAAAACAATTCCCATCTCTTACTTTCTCAGACGCAATGTTTTTATGTTTGTATACATTAATTTGTATACATTAATAGAAGAAATAATATTTCCCGAAGTTAATTTAAAATGTACCTGTTTTTAAAAATGCCTCAGAGACACCCACTTGGCGCGAATTTGCTCTTAGCGCATGCTAGCAAATAATTTTGTACAGACTCAGTAATACCCTGTTTGCATTTTTGCACACCCATGTCATTTGCACTGTTTTTGCATACATAAATCTTTTTGTTGCTTATGTTGTGTCAATAATATTAATATATGTTTACCAAGAAAACTAGAAACTAGTTTAATCGTCTGCAAGCTTATTTAAAATAAAAAGGATACAGGTGTAATAAAATCCCAGTGGGATTCGAATCCGCAGCGGTGAGAGGCGAAGGTTTACAACGCAACGTCGTTAATAAATCAAGGTGTAATTGTAATGTTCGACAAAACTTCAAAACTGCCATATGTCCCTTTAAAGTGCAGTTTTATATATGATGATACAGTATTAATACTTACCTCAACAATATGGCTCATATTTATTTTTCTTACCCTTAACCCGCTAAGCACGATTATAATAGCCTTTGCATCCATTGTAAACCTAGCTCAGCCTTTGAGTAAGCTGATCAGAGTTTACAATGTCCATCTGGTGATCAGTCATTTTCCCCAAAACACACTATTGTCACATAAATGGAATGGTCTTTAAGTCACTCTTAATTCAAAGAAAGAACAGCCCATTATATACATTTATCTGGTTAAGGGTTAACATACATGTACATGTGACAGTGTATATTTATATACTACAACTGTGTATTAAATATATATTCTCAAAAAATGTTTATCAATGAAATTGATGGTATTAAATCAGTAAGTTTTTTGTGTAATTTGTTATCACCAGTTACTTAAACCAGTAAGTTAGTATGCACACAACCATTACAAAATGATCGATGATATGGTCCAAAATGACCCATTAATCCTAATGGGTGTTCTTTAATGTCAGTCGAATTAAATAGGAGTAATCATTTGTTACCAAAGCCTAAGAAAAATTAAAGTAACTAAACTGACAAATTTTGACAATAAAGCTGTTACATGGATGTGACATAACCGTGTTATTTATTGTATATGTGCCTACATAAACACAAAAGTTACCTAGATATAATTATTTAGTCATAGTTACATAATTCTTTTTTTTTTAAAACTTACATGTATATTATTCAATTCTCTAAATTGCAGAATGGAAAACAGTAACAAATACAGATATTTTGTTCATCTACAGTAATTTGGACATTCATAAACATCCCATTAACACTAGTTTGAGTTGTTGTTCGCATGTATACTTGATCAATATTGGTTTACAACACGGTGGAGAGATTGTGCCAAATATGCATTATTTGGCAGTTAAGGACTGTAAGTTTATCAACGAGAATGATTATTTGATTTATGCTCTTATAAAGATTCTTCCATAGATTTTAATGACATTTTTAAGATGTCATGTATTATGACTTGTCCTATATACATGTAGGTTGGGAAATTTTGATTAAATAAATTAGGAATGTTTTTTTGTAATGTATTTTTTCTTATATACCAGTCAGAGCTCTAACCTTAAACAGTTACGTTTTTCATAACCTGTGACTGTAAATTAAAAAAAAAACACTACCTGGGATAGTAACCAGAATCAGTTACTACCACAAAATCACTCAAGTTTAGATGAATTCTATCTTCTGTACAGGAATTTTCCCTTTTTATATATAATTTTCTCCAGGTTGGGTGATTATTCAACTTTACAACCATGCAATAAAATTCTATGAGCATGGATGAAAATCCAATGCACAAGGCAAGTATCTCAAGTTACCTACTGTTATGCAACAAAATTTGTTAAAAGTCATTTTGTAGGCTCCAACATGATAATTAGTGAACAACTGCTAATTGGATCTTGATGAAGATGTATTTATCAGCCTTAATAATAAGTATTCAGACATAAATAAACACTGCAAATTTGGCAACTATTTCGATTTATTAGCAAATGATCTTGGTAACTGATTTAGGTTACAAATGGTTATTAAGGAAAAGTATCTGCTACTCTAAACCAAGGGAAGATAATATTTTGGCATTTTAATAACTTCCAGCAGTTATAAAACATGTAACTGTTTAAGGTTAGAGCTCTGACTGTATAAATGTATCAATAAAATGTAATAGGTCCTGCAGTACTTACATGTATAAGCTACATGCTTAGCGTAATACTTAACACAGCCTATCAAAACAATAAACACAACTTAGCATAACATTAAACACAGTTTAACATAAAACTAAATGCAACTAGGCATAACAATATTAAACACAACTTAGCATTACAACACTTAGCATATTATAGCATAACAGTTAACACTAACAAAACTTAGCATAATACTAAAGACAACTTAGCATCTTATGCTAAACACAAATTAGTATAATAATAACTTAACATAATACTAAACATAACTTAGCATACAACTAAACACAACTTAGCATAATAATTACAATTTACCATTAAACTAAAAACAACCAGGAATGTGTATGAAACGTTCCTGAAACAACCTACCATAATACTAAACTTAGTATAATACTAGAAATACAAAAATGCAATTCTAGTTAACATATAATACTAAACACAACTTACATACTTCAGTACTAAAACACAACTTGGACACATTTTAGCATAATACTAAACCAGTATTCTTATTGCATTTATATTTTCATAAAACCTCTTAGTATGTATATAATGTATTAAAAATATTTATATGCAAACATAATTGAGTCAATGATACTTCTTTGAGATTTAACTGTTTTTCATCAATTGTTAACACTCTAAGTGTTCCAATTCGAAGGGCTGGCTTGGCCCTTCACAAACAAGAAAACATGCAGGCAGGTCAAATGAGGTCAAATCAGTTGCTGAAATGCTCAATCTTGAAATATAAACCAACTCCATAGCACTGACATTGTAGCAATGCCTGTATTGTACACTATTGTGTAAGCATACTGTAAAGGAAGCATTTATTAAATGAGGTCAGTTATACACACATAAAAACACACTAAAATTCCGACCATCCTCTGCAACTGTTCATGGTTCATTGATTACAAGAGTGCCAAAAAAGTCAAACTTACCAAGCAGTCTGAAGGTTTCTTTCGCGTCCATGTACAAATTAAGATTTTGTTTTGAATCAGGAATAATCCAGAGGATCACAATAAGTCCGAAAATCGCCACTGTAGGCGTCATTTTGCTGTGAAGTCATTTGTTGTTGTTAAAACCATAAAACACATTGTATACAACCTTATTTGACAGAACAATGTTTTTTTCCAAGTTTTAGGTCATAGTCCTTAACCGTAACATTTTGTTGTGTTTCTAAAACATGTATTTAAATTAAATTAAATTTGCTATATTAGTAATACACTTTTATTTTATAAATAAAAAGTAAAATGCATTTTCATTTACATTCTGCTCTACGACCAAACAAAAATGAAAGTTGTGAAGATTTGAGATTATTTCTCTCGGTTATGTATAAGAACCACACACGTATAAGAAATACACAACCTCTGATAGGTGATAGTCGCATTTAGCGGGCGGAGCATATACATCAGCGGTTTACTATTGGATGAACAGGCAATAGCGCGTTTTCTGTCACAGAAAATAAAACAGAAGAGATATCTTTTTCTAGTTATTATACGTAGTCCTGAACAGGATGTAAGAGCAAGTCCCAGTTTAATTCATCTATTAGCACAGTCTCCCTCTCCTATACCACTAGCTATTTCTGTTTTATCTAAGTTTTTAAAACGTTTAAATAATTACTTAGACATTATATGTACCTGTCCGAGTGACACTGCTCATTACGATTTTAAGCAGAGTATTAATGACAGATGTTTTTTAATGATAACAGAATGATAGAAATCATAATAGAACTTGTTTTCCGCCCTATTCTGTAAAATATCCAAAGCTAGATTACTGCAAGTCGAGCCACCGAAAACGTTTGACCGCAGTATTAAAATGATAAATAAGAGAAGCGTGACCTAATAAAAATTAATAAATAAATACCAAAGTAATACATGTGCCGATCAAATTTGAAAGTTGTACCGATTATGTTTAGACAATATTTGACATGTTTTCCAAGTTATTGTTCTGTCATTTTAGTGCTAAATGTCAATGTCGACGGCACATACGGGTGTTATATACGTATAGTATAGTTTTATACATGCATTGGCTAAATGTGAACGTTTTAGCTCTAATAGTTTGAAAGTTATTGTTAAAAAAAAAGAAGTAAAAATGGGTACGGCACACACGTACGTAGCTCTGAGTCATATCTATTTGTTTAAAATTATATGTTCGGTACCGAATATAATACCATAATTTCTCCGATACGCACAGCTAGTACGTACGTACGCGCGTGCGTCGACTGGCCTGCCGCCTGTGTCTCGCTTTACAATGGCTCGACAAAACGTGATAATGATCGATCCTATGTAAACGCGTGTGTGCATTTACTGATTAATTATATTGAGACAGACACAGGAACCTACTCTGGTTAGAAGTTGCATGTTTTTGTTTTGTTTTGTACTGTACATCGACTTTACTTAGGCTTATATTTAAATTTGAGTTGTAAAACGAAAATTGCATTAATTTTGTGTCGGTACTTTACAATAATATGCTAAATAAGTTTGAGGAAATATCATGGACCCCACCCTTAAAATGTCACGTATAAATGATAAAACATTATTCATGACGTACGTTTTACTGTATAAAAAAAGTGTTGTAACGCTACATATGTTGTTAAAACGACAGTGTAATCCAAATAAATAAACACGTTCGTTTATGTTATACGATACACTTATATAACACACAGATAGTGTTTGAAAATAACATATAATAATTGTTTTGTTTTAGTTAACACCGATACTGCCACATAAGAATAACGTCGAGAGTAAAATCCCAATGCAAATGAACTTGTTTTAAAATTCAGACGAAGCTGGGATGATAGTTGCAATTTAGATAAAGCCATGGAAGCATTCAAACATATTTAGTTTTTAAACGTTAATAAATCTAGGCCATATACATAGATTGTGCAAATTGTGCAAATTTGTAGTTTAATACATTCAGTAATAAATTAGCACTCGTGTAAGGTTTACATCATCGATTCTCAGAAGTCGGTCATACATCCTTCACCCGAATAAAATATGTAGGTCGATGTTTTCGATTGTTATTATTTTAATTCCGAAATTATAGCACTCATTTTGTCCAAGCTTTATTTAATAAAAAGAAAGAAAATATGAAGCATAGATATTAACATATGAGGGCAATACTTTTATTACGATTGTATGGAGAAAGAACGATACAAAATGGGCGTAGGAACGGATCAAGGGGTTGGGGGCTAACCTTTTTGAAAAAGATATTTGACAATCAAAAAAAGCATGTATGTTTCAGTTGTTTGGAGGGGGAGTGGGGGAGTGGGTGGGGCGAAACTTTTTCACAAAATGTTTGACAAGTAAAAAAACACAAAAAGCACGTGTATCTACGCTCAATAACACCAAAACATACAACATTATAAAAAAAGTACTTTTTGAGCGCTAACCACTTCAAATTACTGGTTGGTGGGGGTGAAAAAGAGATAATGTTATAGTATATGTATATATATAAATATAAATAACATATACTATATCATTATCTCTTCTTCTCTACCCACTGAGAGTTCAACTTGTAAGTGAGAAAGTGTCAATTCTTACGGATGGCGGAGGTATACAATACCGGTTCGGACAAAAGGTCTGCTTCCACCACTAAAAACTCGAACTTCATACATAGCCTAAAACAATACACGTCTCTATCCTTCTTTCTCTATAAATCCGGTCTATGAGAGTTACTATTGACAAACATCTCTGTCACTTGTAGAATCATGTTAGTTATGTTTTATGCTATCGGTGTCAGGTTGTGCTTATACTAGCTTGGGCTTTCATGGGATTTCTCCCAAGATTTTTTTTAATAGGCCCTATCAGGGATTTTAATAAAGAAAAATCTGGATTTTCTTGATATATGAATTGAAGCAACTGAACTTTGTTATTTGGGGTTTAACTGTTATTTGGGTTTTAACGTAAACAAAATATCATCACCATGCTTCATGCCGACAATGCGTAATGTCAACACCAGACAGGAGATTGTTTTTGTCAACTACATTTTTTTAAATCTACATTTGTAACTACAAATGCTGCACCAGGGTCTTTATTTAAACAGTGTCATATCGAAATATATACCATCAACTTGAATAATTTAATTCAATCAACATTTTTTTATGTAATTATTGGAATACGACACTTATTATAAATGTTCTAATCGAATAACACTGAACTGATTATCCCTTTGAAAACGGACCTGACTCCAATTAATTATCAATGATAAATTCAAATAACACACATTTATTGCAATAAGAAGCGTTTTAAGTTTAAAAACTCAGAAATGCCAATATCCAATTTACGGCTTCACTCGTTACACCATAGGTGCGGAGTTTCTGTAGCAGCATTTCGCGGTTACCTTTGCCAAAGGTCTAGGTTAAGTCAATGAGGTTAAGTCGGTGCTCTTACCCAGTCTCATCAACGAGGGTCACAGGACCCGTTTTTTTTAAACAGTGCTGGAGGTCACATATAGTTGTCCAAGTTCAAGTTCTACGCTTGGAGGCAACTATGGGTCAACACACTTTGCACAAAATTCAGGTAAGCGAACTAGGTCGGTAATTGGCTGCAACGGGTCGGTCACCCTTTTTACAAATTGGTACATATATGCAGGGTCCAATCTTTAGGGGTAGGAAAAGTTGAAATTACCTTTACGATTGGCACAATTTGTTACCTCAGCTCCTTGAGTGTTTTGGTATTTTGTTCAGCAGCCGACCGTTTAAAAGATTTGCCAATTCAATAACGGGCATGATTGGTAATGTGTGGGGGATAGGGCTGGGGTTCCAGTGACTGTTGAGGAAACTATTAAATGGAGTTAACGACTGCATTTAGCTCAGGTTCTAATATACTACTTACCTTGCACACAGGCATACGCGCGTGTGCACACACGCATACGCGCGTGTGCATGTATGCGCGTGTGCACACACGCAAACACGCACACAGCTTTCTGTAAGTGTGACTAATACATTTCATGCTATTAAATATGATTTTAGACATGGTGGGGCCGGGTCAAGGTCATACGTTCCAGCTGTTCCTCGGTGCAATTTACAAAATGTGTTTCCTCCATATATGTTTTTTGAATTTACACCAAATAAAGGATTTCAACATCATTGCCTTCATCTGTGTGTTCTTTGAATTTACACCAAATAAAAGGATTTCAACATCATTATTTACCTGGATAACAATTATGTAAATCCTTCCTTGGAATGCAAGCTTCACACCCACCCAACCATGACAACCACTACAATATACTACAAGAGTATGCCACCGTGCCTGACCTTGACCTGTTAATTGTGTTCGTCGTCCGACCTCGACCCTGGCTCCACCATCTAGTTCTTGATCTGGTTCTATTAACATCATCTTACAAAACAGACCCATTGGAATTGAGGAATGGGAAATAATACGATTTTCGGATAGGAATAGTTCAAATTTGATTACATTTCGAAAGGATCGACTAAATTGCTGGACTAACCTATCTATTCATTTTATAATGGCAGGTCATGGTCACTCTGTTAATAGGTGCCATTAACCAATACCCAGCTCCGCTAAAGGTGTATGTATCGCTAGATGGTACTGATGTTCAGTTAGTTACATTTAGATCAACATTTGTGATCTTACAAACCCAAAGTCTTTCCAGGTTTCTTGTCAAGGGAGTGACTATTTGTTTAAATATAAACCACAATAACACAGATCTGGCTCTGAAGGAAAAACACAAAACATACTGGTGACTGATCAACTTCGACCTTTTATTTGGTTCTCAACAATTTATACCAAATGTTTGGCATGATCCACAAACAGGATTTTTTAAATTAATAATATTTTGTTTTATATATTTTGTAATGTAAGAAATTACAAAAGTTAGATCTGAATGTGTGCTTCATATGGATTTGTTACGAATTTCATTAAGGTTCACATGTGTGCTGCATATTTATCTGACATGTGTATTTGATATCAATGTAAAAGGTAACAATTTTAACATATGTTTCTTTGAAATGAATTATTTTTTGGTAGTAATTTCTTAAATTTAGGTTTATGTATTCCTGTATTTCTGTATACATTTCATAACATTGTGCACCTTCCTTAACATTTTGAATGCATATAAACCGCTATCTACATGTGCAGCACATATGTATGTGGGCATAAAAAACATCTGAAATTAATAAGGAAGTAACATACATACGAGGCACAGATGGCAACATTTGATCTATGTGTCAGAAATGGAATTACCGAATCGTTTTCATTTTTTTGTAAGGCAATCTAGAAGTTAGAAAAGATACTGCACATATAAACTACTCACAAGAAATTAACTAGAAGACATGTGAGAACATATTTGTGCAAACCACGTATACTATATATTTTTTTAAGATCGATTCAATTGAATGAAGTTAACCTAATAAACATTTTAATGAATTCATCCACGATACCTCAGGTTTTAGGACTTTAAAGGTGTTGGGATGTCGTTGTTTTTTATAGCTTCATGATAGTTGCAATTACGAATCTTCACTTAAGGACCTATTTACATGGAAAGCTTGCTTTTTTTACTGCTAACATGCTACATGACCGATTAGCTCAGGTATATAAACTGAGGCTTGAGTAAAGTTTTTTAAGTAGCATTATTATGTTGAACAAAACTAAAACATAACTAACGAAATACCTGTTTATTTTTTTATTTTTAATATGTTGCCTTCACAAAAGCTGTATTGGGAGGGCCTCATCATCTGATAAAAATTGAATAACACTATTTTCTCATGCTATTGCATTTCTATCAGAAATTTACAGTTTACCTATACAAATTCTCTCCCCTTACCAAATTCAATAGGCTCGAAATTGGTTATATCAAGACAATGATGCCATTTTTATACCTACAGTAAAACCAGCCTACTCTGTCTTGTTACACATGTTACAGGTTATATTGGTAACTTACTTAAAAACATCACATTTTGAAGTATTTCTAGAAACTCGATACTTTAAAATCATGAGACATATAGTGTTGTTACCACAAATTATGAGCTATTGACCACAAATTATGACCATTAAGTATGACATATTGAGTATGTGTCTATGAATTATGACACACCAACTATGAATTATGACACAATGCCTATGAATTATGACACAATACGTATGAATTATGACACACCAACTATGAATTATGACACAATCCCTATGAATTAAGACAAAATTACTATGAATTATGACACAATGGCTATGAATTACAACATACCAAGTATGAATTATGACACATTTACGATGAATTATGACCATGAATTATGACACTATGATTTATTGACCATAAAAAACCATACAAAAGTATATCACACTTTCCAAATACCTAATGTTTAACATTTTTAGTGAGGGTAGAACATATGGTTACAAGTTTTAAAAGCATGTGTTAACATCTCTGGACCGTGTATGAAGTTGTAGAGAATGTGAATGATAAAGAATAGCAACAGAAGGCCAATTAAAGAAAATTTCCAATGTACTGATTGAATTGAATTGGGCTGTACGGTACACCAACATATGAAAGGTTATATGGCGCCTAACAGGAATGAACATGCCAGGCTCATCTTCCATTTACATCGAGATAAAATATGGAGAATGGGCCTAGAACCTTCTCACCTGCAGAACTGCAGAGTTGCTGCAAATTCAATAGTCGACACTCCATTTATGATGGAGCCATGTTTCCACGTCATGGTAACGACCTTGAAGGAGCCTGATAAAAAATGATAAAATGAACATGAAGTGGGGTCCTACCCCTCTGCCTCTAACAGGATTTGCAATGGTTGTATTCTACACCGGCAACCACACGGGGATCCAATGTATTAAATATTAAAGAATTGCAACAATAAAACGCATACATTTATCCAAAATTGTGTGATTTTCGTGATGGAATTGCACGTCACTTAAAATAAAACGGATTATAGATAAAAAAACAAAACATGAAATGCTGACATCTAAATACCTTTGAACAAAATATTTAAACAAAGCAGATGTTTATACTTTAAGAGCTGTCGATATTCTTAGACACTATATACAACAGTAAAGAGAAAATACCAAACAATACACCATTTTCAAACCAGAACTATATTTACAGCATATTTTATTTTAAATCAAGTTCAACACCTCCTTCTAATCCATGTTAGCGATCATTTCTTTGTGATACTTTTCTTTTGCTGATATTATTCAATTTAAATAAATTTTACATTTTAAACGGTGTCTCTGTTTTGAATACACTATTTTCTTAATACAATATTTTTCTGTTTGAATTTTTAATTTTCATTTCTTCTTCTGTCAATCTTGTTCCTTCTCTGTATTAACTACTTCTTTCTTCCACCTCTCTCCTTCAGCTGCAGATGTACTGTGCCATTGTTTGAGAAGTTGTAGAAGGCCAGCGTGTTGGAATCCTTGATGAACAGACCCTGTAGTAAAACATTTATGCCGTGTTAACTGTGGGATTACAATTCAAAAACAAGGTTGCTGAAGAAAGTTTTTTTAAAGACAAACCATGTACTTACTGTTCATACTTTCTTGTATCCAGTGAGATAAACTGGTTTAGGTTATCTTCTGCACATGTTGGCCAATGGACCTCATAAAAACATGGCATCATACATTGATTAATGGGCTGTACCATAAACATGAATTGCAATTTAAGGTGCAACAATTCTTTGAAGAGAATCTCTGTTTTTACCGCACATGTTATATGAGTAGTATCCAAACCTCGGACCATGCCTAAAACTGTCCGCCAGATACATAACAAAATGTTATACTTACATCATACAGGAGTTTCTGTTTACCTCCCGGCAGTCCTACAGCTTCGTTGATCTTGGCCTTCAACACGGACACCTGTGATAACAAACATGATAATTTTGATGATTATATCCATTTCATGACCAACAGCAAATAATAAATTCATTTCAGTCAAAGCCACTTGTTAATCCGTGACATACCACTGCAGGTTAACTTTTAGCTCTATTATTTAACATGGGGAGTGGTGGAATTAGTTATCAACACAAATGTTTGAGTGCCATAGCAGTTCAAATGTTTCAAATGATCAAGGTTGTGATACAGATAGTGTTTGGGAGAAAGAACAGTTTTATTAAGTTGAAGAACTATTACGCAGCAGGCACTGAAGTCCAATGAAGTATCCTTTTACAACACTACCTGTTTTCTAAGACCATTTTGAATTTTAGTTGTGAAATCAGTAAATTCTGACACTATTTCATTGAACTTCAAACATATACTTTAATATCTTTAATTAAAAAACCTACACTAAGAATGCTAAAACTATTTTAAAACTTGCATTATATACCCTATATATAAAGATTTACAAAACAAACCATTTCAACCATCTCTGCAGGTTGTATCGGGACACTCCATCTTGGACGAGATGAAATATAAACTGAGTAAAGTGACAAGCTAGATGCAGCGAGGAATACAACCCCCTGTTATCTACTCCAACCTGCTAACCACTGGATAACTGCGCCACCTCCAGGTGTTTACTGAGGTAAGACAAGTGCTGAGGTAAGACAAGTGACTTACGCTGTCGGTGTATGGCAGAGTGAAGTTCAATGTCTGGCCCTTCAGGTTGGCATCTTGTTTGTCCGGCATGCTGGGTATTGCCACACGGAACCGCACGCTTCCCTGAAATACATATTTCATACTTGATGAAACTAGATTCCGGGGTAAATCAAATCTCTTCTGTATGAACAATGTGGTATTTCTATGTAAATAACGGAAACTGGCTTCAAAGAAAGATGTTTTTAAAAATTCAAAACTTTCAGAACGACAGTCAGGGAGGAATATGTTAGTTTAAACTACACCAAAATACATATATTTGTTCAATTTCTTTTACAGAAGGAAAAACAACAATCCTCATTGGCTTAACTTTTAAACCTTGAGAATTTTAATTTATAGTAAATACAGAAACCGAATGTACAATCGATAATCAATCGGGTTATGTTTTTCCGGTTATCGATAGCAATTTTCCAGTTTGATTCCCATCACTAATTTTAATTTCAAAGGGAAACACTAAAAAATATAAAAATAAAGAAAAAATTCAATTTTTTAATTCTTGATATTTACACTCAACTTTAATGTTAAACTGACACTGAATACAGATACCAAGGAAATTACTTCAATGCTCGATCACTGCCTTTATATTGCCGTGTCTCCCTTTAACACTACATGAAATATAATCCCTTTACCACATTAATATATGTTAAAAACTGTAACCATTAATTTCGCTGTTATATATATTAACATCCTAAGGAGATCTATTTTTGGCTAGACAATTTACCTTCTATTCTCAGCAGAGACAACCGTATTTTGTTTAATTTCATAACTATAGTTTTGCTTGCAAGTGTTGACAATATACAGGCTCATAATTGTCCATCAAACAATGTAAATGTGGCACAAAGGAAAAGAAACAGCTGGTATAATGTATGGAATAAATTAAAAGCTTTCACATTTGACCATGTTCCAAAAGTAGCTAACCTATAGAAATAAATGTCTACTATTTCAGAAAATGAACTTACTAACAAATGCATAAATAACCTCTGGCATAAAGATTTTACTTTCTTTGATGCTAGATAAGGATTTCCTTGTTTCACACATGATGAAAAATCTTACCTCGCCCATTTCTAAACCAGAAGTTTTTGGGCTTCAAACACACAATTCACATTTCCCACTGTAAGTCTTACGAGAGACTTCTCAATGTTTATTTAAATAAATGTCAGAGGTATGCAAGTAAATGATCAGTTCAGATTATAAGAATCGTTCACGGGTATCTGGTGAAGATTGGGAATTACAACACAAAGCGTAATTGTTTTATCAGAACCGAGGCTCTGTCAAGGTTCCGATTAAAACAGTTACACGGAGGGTTGGAATTTCCCTATCTGAACCGGATACCCATGATTGATTTTTTTCTTGCATATCATTTCATTCTGCGCATTGACGTTTCCAACTACTAATGAGAACATGCAACTGTCATTGTTTACATCAGTGCGCGACTTTTATCTTCCACCATGTGTAAGATCCAGCTTTCCATCACCCATGTAAAATGCAGATAACCGTATCCGGTATGCAAGAAAAAGCTATCTGAATCCTTGTTTGATTGGAACAATTTATTTGAACTGGTGAGATCTCCCTATCTGAACCTAATACCTATGAAAGATTGGCCGAGGTACCATGTACCTTAGAATTCCACACATTCAGTCACCCTCCAACCATGATTCTCACCTTATTCCTGCGCAGCCATTCATCTTCTGGTATGAGTTGTTCTTCCGTCTTCTGCTTTTTGTTTGGTGGTTCATCGCTGGTGGGGCCAGGGCCTGGGGGTGGGGCAGGGGCCCTCACCATTGGTGGAAATCCTGGTGGTCTCATCTGATGAACCATCACATTCGGGGGTCCGGGAGGCATTCCTAATTATGGTAATAATATCCATGTCATTTATTTGGTTTGCAATATGGAAATTGGTCAATATTAATCAGAAAATTTGAAAGTATTACCGAGACCTGGACTGAACCTACATTTTTATCTCAATACTTCTGTCCAGTTTTGGAATAATGGACCCTGCCGCAGCCCAGGTATGCATAGGAAGAGATTTATCTATGTACCAACCACCCGTATATATTATGTTTATTTATCCTCGCTGTACTGCACTTGGCATTTTAACGAGCAGACCTCGGTTTTCTGTCTTGTCCGAATTGAATTGAATGTTGTTTAACGGCTCATCAACACAGTATAGGTTATTTAGAGCCGCCCCAGAGAGAGGGGAAGGATACATAGGAATCCGGGAACCTGCCCTACTCTTATTATCGAATAGATTCCTATGGTTCTTTAACGTGCTCGGAAGATAGACCGATACACGGGACCGCCCGGTTTACGTCCCCATCCGACGGACGAGGCTAAGGTAAAGTGTCTTGCCCAAGAACACACCGAAGGAACTCAGTGGCACCACGGAGGATTGAACCCGGGGTCTTGTCCGAAGGACTGGTCAGCTGTGAAATTCTTTTTTCAAGTTTTTGGAGAATTAATCTAAATTCGGCCCTGGCTGGGATAGAATGCATGATCCCTGGAGTACTAAAGCGAGGTGCTGACCATAACACCACAGCGACACCCGTATCCCGTCCATCCTTGTTGTATTATTAGATATGTTTACGATGTAGTCGCTAACGTACCAACATAAAACGGTTTGAGTCTTATTTACTACATTTTTTTTTAAAGAGACTGTTTGTATCGTTTGTATCTAAGTATAAAATATGCACATTGTATTATACTACAAACACATCACAGTGGTCAATATAGAAAGTCTATAATTGGAGATTAGCATGGTTTATTAAAATACTCAATGTTGATTTGTTATTGTGGTGGTCTGGAAAATGCTATATAAACCTCTGACATTATGTACGTCAACAGTTAAAACGTCAGTTTAAACGCCAGAAATCACGTTAACCGCTGACATCATTTTAAACGTCAGATGCAAAACAACAATGCAATCA
Organism: Cyrtodaria siliqua; assembly: GCA_037043455.1. Lineage (NCBI taxonomy): Eukaryota > Metazoa > Mollusca > Bivalvia > Adapedonta > Hiatellidae > Cyrtodaria > Cyrtodaria siliqua. The sequence goes on from JAWPHD010001678.1 coordinate 218,416, forward strand.
AATGCGTTATTTTAAGCGACGCTACGTTTCAACAACACTTTTAAATATGTTGAAGCTGTATATTCTTCTTGTTTGATGTTGAGAGATAGGCATACAATGTAAGTTGTGAGAATTTTGTTTTGTATTTTGTACAATCTCTCGACAAAATGTGTTTCATGATACATAAAACTCCATGTTAGATAAGAAATAAAATATTTCCAGCGAGTTTATATTGTGCGAGATCAAAACCTGGTGTTTGGGACTTGAAACACATCGAAACCGCGTGCCTGCGGCCCTTGGTATCAATGAACTTCAAGTCCCGCCCACCAGGTATTGATCTGAGACAATATAAACCCGCTGGAAATACTTAATTTCTTAAATATCAGTCAATTACCTCCCTTATATCCTTATCAGGTTATAATAGCGTAAATGAGTCTCCATTGCCCTTCCATAGTAAAGTTAGAATGTTGACAACCTGTTAAAAACTCAAACCTCGTTAGAATGCTGGGAAACTTACTTTATCATGCAAATAAACATGTCTGCTATTAAACATCAACAAGGAAATAGGGGGTTTAATACCTTCTAAGAAACATTTCTTCAGTTGTATACTAACACCGGGTCAAAGGTCAACACTATTTTTACCCCTTGCAATTTCATACCCTGTCTACTTTCACTTCTCAAATTTATACCAAAAACTGTCAAAAACATGATGAGCTGCATTTTCAAATATCAACAACATGTCCAGAATACAGTTACAGCCAAAAAATAACAGGAAACTGCACTAAAAAAATGTTTTTAAAGAAAAAAAGATTAGCACTCTTTAATACAGAACTACTTTCGACTGCACCAGGCGAGCACATCCTGTTGATTTAGTGTAATTAGACCTATCAGCACTCCTGATTATTTGATGTTCTGATTATTTGATGTCCTGATTAATTGATGTCCTATTTGTTTATCTCTGATTTGCAAGTACACGTTTTTCTAATTTCAATAGTGTTTCTTGCATAAACATTAAAGTATCATTTCAAACATTAGGCCAGAAAAACAAATACCTGTGTTTCTGGTTACCCGACCGTCCCTATGTTTTGGTGCCGACCCTACAGTTTTTTATCAAAAAAAATAATAAAAGTACGAAAAAGCTGGGTACGAAACGGTAATGTACGAAAAGATTGAGTATGAAACATGCGTTAAAACCCGTTTTGGCTATTTGTATTGGAAAATGCAGCCATGGGACAGAGCAGAAGTTATGAAAAACATTAATCATGACATGCTGCCAGCAGATTTGTTCTTCCAATACCACCCAGCCTCAGGAAAATTATAAAATTCAATCGTATGTAAACTCGTAATGGCAGAAAATATGTGTTTTCAATTTATTTTATTCAAAACAAACAAGTTAAGAAGATATCATGAGGTTGTTTACCTTCACTTCTTGCAAAATCACTATAAATTAACTACTTGACAAAGTTAAAGACACCTTTAACATCGTCCAAACCACATGGGCACAAAAAAAAAAAAAAAAAAAAAGAAAAGAAAAGATTTACCGACCTACCTACCCTAATTTTTTCAGCTCAGTAACCAGAAACACAGGTATTTTTTTTTCTGGCCTTATGACTTCAAAATATGACTTGAAAGGATATTTTTCTTCAAAAATACTAATTTTACACAAATTTAAAATAGCTATCCTGCCAACAACAGCCGAATTTTACAGAACAGAACAGATATTTTATTTAGACTTATACATATAGAATCTCGTCATCAAAATGTAATATACAAAGTTTAATTAAACACATGACAGGCACACATGCATGCACCCCAACACGCACACACACCTCTCACGCACGCACACACGCATGAACTCTCTCTCTCACTCAATTATATAAACAAATTAATTGTTGGAATAATACCTAATACCTGAGGATAAACTTTATTTACATGTACGTATAATTAAATGTGTTACGTACAATAAATGCTTCTTTTTCAAACTTAGCTACATTTGAATCTTTTTATGTTTCTTACTTTGCACACCGTTTTTAAACCTACTGACGATATATATATAACTTACATATTTTGAGAATCCAAAATCTATAGACATAATATAGACGGCTTTAACCAGCCGGACCAAACCCAAAACTGATGCTTCGAATTAAGATATATCATAATTCAATTTACGTATATTGAGTCACAGGTATTTTATAAATCTATACTTGTAATCGGCACATATATATTATGTGACCTGAACACCTGGATACAATTTTGATAAACATTTTTTTAGTGTAATTTTGTAATTATCTTACGGGTTAGTTTCTTAAAATAGTTTGCAATGGTTTATAATTGGGTACTAAACTGCATACTGATATAGTGAAACAGCAATAAAAACAGAGGTGAACCAAATGTTTGGACCTGGTTGTTTTTAGAGGGTTATCAGGGGAGACAATTCACTGCTGTTCCTCATTTACTTACCTAGGACCTGCATGGGTGGCCTTGGTGGCATCATCATCACTTGCTGTGGCATCGGAGGCTGGTTAGGAATGCTGACCATGGGGCGCTTCTGGGCCAACTGTATAGTCTGCATGCCCGGCTGGGACATGGGCGGCGGGGGTGGCTGAGGCTTGGGTGGTGGGGGTGGTGGCGCAATCATTGATGGGCCCCTTGGTGCGGAAATAGAAGGACCGATCTTCTCTTTCTCTGCATCATGCCTGTAAGGTACAGGATGGACATAAATACTGGTACACAAATAATTTAATGTCTCTAGGTCAAGGGCTCAATCTTAAAGTGGTTTAGTGGTCAAATCTCTGTGTTTAACTGAAAAAACAAACACTTCTTGTTTAAAAGCGTAGTCACAGAAAGCCGAACAGACACACCTGGTGTACAAATGATCAGACATAAAACAAGAACTATCACTGATGGTGATGACTACTCCTTAAATTCTAAGTCAAACAAAAGGCCGTAATTCTGTAATAAATTAGGCATTCAACAATGGGTGATGTAGACGGAGATAAGGTCAACACTTTATGAGTATATGAAGTTTGGGAACAAGCCATTCAAAACTGTTTGAGAAATGCAAGTTATAAAAATGTGTTACGCGACGGAACAAAAATGTGTGACGCGACGCGACAAAAATGTTATGCGACAGGACATTACGGACAACATGATTCCTATATAGCCCCTACTTCCTTTGTGAAAGCGGGGGTATAAAAAGCAGCATGTGTTCAGACTTTATTTAAAAAGAATATCTTTAGACAGATTTGTAATATGAACATGAAGCAACGATATCTACATTTTAACATAGATGTAAAATAATGGCCTATAGACATGTTCATAATTAACCGTAGAGTATTCAAACTTTAAATTTCTGATAGCTTTAATAAATAGATTAGGATAAAACACTGTCCAACACTGATCCAAAATCTTTATTGGCCAAAGTTCAAAACTTTTAAAAGATTGCCAATTACCCAGAGACTAATTTCTTCCAAATTTATAGACTGTTACTGGTAGTCCTTCAGACCTAATTAATTCAGTTATACCAGATTTGTGCATAGTTTAAACACCCATAAATTACATGAAAGTAGATCCAGCCCTACAAAAGCTTTGTCAGTTTGCAAGAGGACAGTTATTTATAACTTACACGAGTCCCTTTACTTTGTGAATGTTAGCGATCTGTTCATCGATGGAGATATTCTCTCTGGCCTTCTGCGTGACCTTCTCCATGGAGGCCGAGTGACCGTCCCAGACCACCTTCTTCTCCCTTTTATCCTCGTCATCCTCCTCTCCGATCTGTGTGATATACAAATGGATTTTTTATTCCATGTATACTTGTGCTCTACCATTAGTGCCAGCATTTCGGGCAATTGGCAGATACTTGGTACTGGATAAATTCTGACCCCTCGGCTTAGATGAGACTCATGATGGATTTTTATGTTCTTGCTTCTTTGGAAGTATTCCTTGTATTGCTTTTTAAGACCTCTACCCATTGTGGTTCCTGGACAAGAATGGGACCACTGCTTATCCAGGCAGAGGGGTAAAATCTACCAGAATTCATGTTCATTAAAGGTCTTCATCATGACCCTGTATTGTTTCGGGTGCTACTCGATTGGTGGCAGAAAATAATGACTGTGGCTCCAGCGGAAAATGGAGTGTTTACCACAGAATTTGCAGCGACTTTACAGGTGTCAGAGATTTTTCTAGGACCATACGGCATATTTTTATCTAGATGTAAATGCAGGATGGGCCAGGAACGTTCATACCTGTTGGTGCCATATAACCTTTTAGTGAATAACGGAGCTCACCTTTTTACCAATACCAGCTTCCTCCAAGCCCACACCAAAGATATCCGTACGTCTCTCGGCCAGGTGCTTCAAGCTGCTCTCGATCGACGATCCCGCTGCGTAGACCTCTTCTTGCTCCGTCTTCTCCTGGATCTGACGATTACGCTCCTGAATCCACTTGGGATCCAGCAAACCTGTGAGTGGGAAAGGTTGGAATTAATTGTTCACCAGTTTCATTTAGTATTTGGTGTTTTAACGCTTCATCAACTTGAGATCCAGTGAACCAGCAGATTGGAAATGTTGATGTCCTTATTCTTAAGTTAAAAATCCTGTCTATTGACATCTTCAATATTGAACTATATTTCCCACATTCAACAGTCACTGTTTTCAGCTGTATATTCCAATTTTGCCATTACTGTTTTGACTTTTGTCGACACATTCACTGAATATAAATCTGAGGATAGCACAATAATACACAAGACCATACATACTTCCATTCTGTCAATCAATCTGGTATCCACTAGATTGGAGCAATTAAAGTGTAAAAGGTACTTACACCATTAAGAACAAGAGCTGTTGGAGAACAGCGCAGCTCGACTATTCGATTTTTCAGAGAATAATAAATTTATAGCTAGTATATACCATCAGAAAACAAGGCTACAACAATGTGGGGTGGGGTTGGGAGCACAACATAACTATGTGTAAGAATTGACCAAAACTACACAGAAATAAAAAATAAAAAAATAAATAAAAATTCGAGTTTTGAGTGGGGTGCGGGGTGGGTATGGGAGTGAGGTGGGGGTGGATGGTGGGGGGAGTGGGGGTGGTGAATGAAGAAACATATATGTGTAAGAATTGTCTAAAACAACAAAGAAGTATGTAAAAAAAATAAAAAAATCCAAGTGTGGGGGGTGGGTGAGAGGCGGGGGTGGTGGTGGGTGTGGGGCTGGGAGGGGGCAACATATATGTGTAAGAATTGACAAGAGCAACACAGATATATGTAAAAAAAAAAAAAAGTTTCAAGTGGGGGTGGGTTGGGGGGAGCGGGGGCAGAGGCGGGAGTGAGTTGGGGGCGGGTGGTAGGGTGCAACATATATGTGTAAGAATTGATTAAAACAACAAAGAAATATGTAAAAAAAAAAAAAGTTTCAAGTCGGGGTGGTGGAGGGGGGGGGAAGGAGCGGGAGTGAAAGGCGGGAGGGGGTTGGGGGAGGGGAGGGGGCAACATATATGTGTAAGAATTGACTAAAACAACAAAGAAATATGTAAAAAAATAAATTTTAAAAACGAGTTTCAAGTGTTGGGGGAAGGGGGGGGAGAGGCGGCGGGCTGTGGGGTGGGGGTGAAAGGCGGGAGGGGTTGGGGGAGGGGGAGGGGAGGGGGGAGATGGGGCAACATATATGTGTAAGAATTGACTAAAACAACAAAGAAATATGTAAAAAAAATAAATTTAAAAACGAGTTTCAAGTGTTGGGGGAAGGGGGGGAGAGGCGGCGGGCTGTGGGGTGGGGGCGGATAAGGTTGCAACATATATGTGTAAGAATTGACTAAAACAACACAGAAATATTTAAAAAAAATAAAAAAATATTAGATTTTCAAGTTGGGGTGGGGCGGGGGCTGGAGGAGCGGGGGTGAGAGGCGGGAGTGGGTTTGGGGTGGGGGTGGGGGGGGGGAGGGCAACATATATGTGTAAGAATTCACTAAAACAACAAAGAAATATGTAAAAAAAATAAAATAATAATTAGATTTTCAAGTGGGTGTGGGGTGTGGAGGTGGAGTGGGGGTGAGAGGCGGGAGTGGGTTTGGGGTGGAGTGGGGGGGGGAGGGCAACATATATGTGTAAGAATTGACTAAAACAACAAAGAAATATGTAAAAAAAAAAAATAATAATAATTAAGATTTTCAAGTGGGGGTGGGGTGTGGGGGTGGATTGGGGGTGAGAGGCGGGAGTGGGTTTGGGGTGAGTGGTGGGGGGGGGGGGGGGGGGGGGGAGGGCAACATATATGTGTAATAATTGACTAAAACAACAAAGAAATATGTAAAAAAAAAAAAAAAAAAAAATCAAGTCGGGGGGGGGGGGGAGGGGGAGGGGGGGGGGGGGGGGAGAGGCAGGGGGGTTGCAACATATATGTGTAAGAATTGACTAAAACAACACAAAAATATGTAAAAAAAAATAAAAAATAAAAAAGGTGTGGAGGGGAGTGGGGGTAATGGGGGGGGGGGGGGGGGGGGGGGGAGGAGAGGAGGGAGCCCATGCCCCAATATGGGTGAAGTAATAAGATGCATAATGCTATGACATCCCAAACCAAAATTATAGATATATAAATGCTTACATGCAAACCTAGATCTGCCTTTATTGCACATTTTATGGGCCATCACAATTTGGGTTCCATGGGAGCCCAGAATTTGCAGAAGACAAAATTACTTATCCAACCCTTTACAACATACTATAAGGAAACCAATTCCAAAATTAAGTTCAGCTAGGACAAGAAATGTAAGAGATATAGACCTGTAAACACAGCTTACACGCAAAATTTGATGTGAAACAGACATATTTTAAGGGCTATCAGAATTTGGGTTCCATGGGAGCCCAGGGGTTACGGGAACCAAAATTGCTTATGCAGCCCTTAAGATAATGCTATAAGGAAGCCCATGGCCAAATTTGGTTGTGCTAGGGTAAGAATTGTAAGAGACATAGACCTGTAAACACAGCTTACACGCAAAATTTGATGTGAAATAGACATATTTTAAGGGCTATCATAATTTGGGTTCCATGGGAGCCCATGGGTTACAGGAACCAAAATTGTTTATGCATCCCTCAAGATAATGCTATAAGGAAGCCCATGGCCAAATTTGGTTGTGCTAGGATAAGAAATGTAAGAGATATAGACTTGTAAACACAGCTTACACGCAAACCTTGATGTGGGACGCCGACGCCAACGCCGACGCCGACGCCGACGCCGACCCCGTGGTGATTACATAAGCTCTCTTATTCTTCGAATAGTTGAGCTAAAAACCACAAACAACTCTAAAATACAAAGAAGCACATGGTCAATTTACCGCATACATTGACCAATGTAGCATACATTGACCATTGTATGCGGGAAATTGACCCATGAACAATAAAGGGTGAAACTTGAAATTGCATTAAATAAGATTTCAACTCACCGATCTTCATGTGCTGCTGTACTTTATCTACAGCGATCTTCTCTCCTGTGATGGGGGACACCAAGTATTGTTCTCCCACAGTCTCCACAGGGATAGGCCGAGCTGTAAATATGAACAACAGTGGTTAATGCAAGTGATGGGTGATAATGACAAATCATTCACCGACTCCACAGGGATAGGCCGAGCTGCAAAAATAAGCCACGGAAGTGTGGTAATGTGATGAGCAATAAGAATTATCGTTCACTTTCAGTCTGACACAGTGATCAATGTTCTTTTTCATTTGTAACTTCGACATTTAAATAAGAATTTGTAAACACTGATCAATTATTTTACCGGTTAATCTAGATAGGTTAATATAAACAATATATAAACAAAGTGCAAGGAAAAAAGATAAGTTGTGTAATTTTATTTAAGTTTATAACAATTATCATTAGGAAAATTCTTGTCTGTGTGATATTTTCAGGCTGTTTTACTATAGACTGTCAACATACCTTTAGGATCATATCCCTTTTTGATGACCACTTTATCTGACGGTGGTGGTAGAGGTGGCTGGGGAATCTCACTGGGTGGTGGTGGTGGAGGGGGTGCGGGAATGGGAGGCAGACGCTGTGGAGGTCGGATCTCCTGTCTATCCTTGTCCTGGTCTTCCTCATCATCCTCTTCCGATGAAGACTCGGACTCCTCCATTTCCTGGAAGATTTTAGAAATCATTTATACAGGGCCAAAATAAAAATTATAGTCATTATTATTAAAGTATTGTACTACTTTTCAAAATCTGAAGTTGAGTATCATATCATAGACATTTTTTTTTACCCCATCCACTCTTCCAAATATTGGCCGCAATTTTTCAAAAACGGCCTTGCAAAAGATGGCTGCACGGGTTAAAGGGACACACGGCAATCTTGAAGTATTTGAAATGGATGTCTCGATTTATATATCCAGTATCATTTTACTTTTACCCTGGTTACATTTAAATAAATCAAATTTTAAGTATTCACTATTTCGTCTTATTATACTACAAGTATTAATATATTATTGGTGCGATAAAATCAAAAAATAATAATATGCAAAAACAACTGGCTTAATACAATTCTTATAATTAACATTAATGATTGAACAAATGCAATAATGTAGAAAAACTAACGGGACGCCGCTAGTTTTTGAAAAATCAAGATTGCCATGTGTCCCTTTAATAGTTTAAATTTATTTATTTTACATCGATCGTACTGAAAGCTCTACGAATTTATTTGGATCACTCTCGATGTCTTCCTGTGTAGAACCAGTACTAAGCAATGCAGATAAAGTGTCATGTTCAGGGACACAACACATATGGCAATGACGGGAATCGAACCCACAACTTCAGGTTCTTGGGTCTGACGCTCTACCGCTAGACCACAGCGCTCCACACTGCACGGTTGGCTAGCTAATACACTGATGGGGTTTAACATTGCTTTTAACAATCTTTCATATTATAAAAGTGTCTACTTGCAGCACTGAGTTCAATGCTTATAGTCCTGCCACACAGGAATCACACTGGAATACCATGCCAGATGTATGGCATGATACCCCACCTAGTCACATTATACGGATGTTCAACACTAGTCTTATTTCCATTTTTAAAACAAGCAATTTGTCCTAAATACGGTTCCCCATCTAGCTGGACTTGACATCAAATTACATGACTTGTGCAAAATACGGTTCCCCATCTAGCTGGACTTGACATCAAATTACATGACTTGTGCAAAATACGGTTCCCCATCTAGCTGGACTTGACATCAAATTACATGACTTATAATTCGATGTGTAACAGTGTACTGATTACACATAAAAACATCAAAATACATTCCATTCACGAGTTATGGAACCGACACCAAAACGGCATGCCCCTGATCTTAAACATGTCACCCAAAATTGTTTTGTGCGATGGCTGTGGTGCCAGGGAAACCGTCTCTTCCTCATACTCCTACACTGACACGGCCAGCATTGACAACTGACTCACCTGTGGTTGTTTGTGTGCAGGGGGACGAGGTGCCATCCTGGACACGTCCTCTTCCTCCTCCTCTTCCTCCTCCTCATCAGACTCCTCCTCAGACTCGGACTCCTCTGATTCCACATCCATCTCGTCGTCTCCAGTCTATAATGTAGTCATATTGTATTCGAATGCAACTAGATAGTAATGTGCTATTCCATTGGTTAACGTCAGAAATTTTCGATCTAAAAGCCCGATTTATTGTCTGGAAATATTGTGATGTCACATAACGCTAAAACAAACTACTACTACCACACAACCACACCAATTTCTCGTTAAGTAAAAACACTCAAATACCATCCAAGATTGAAAATCTTAGTATGGTTCTCTTAAATAATATCTGTCTAGAGCTTAAATATTATCCGACCGGTAGATCAAGTAGCTTTCTGAAGTTAAAAATGAAACAAATTTTAATCGAAAAACGATGTACAGAGTTGACAGTAAGTGGTATACCTGTCGTTTCTGGTGTCTCTCCTGTGCCAATACACGGGCCCCGACCTCGTCTGGTGTGGTAGGTGGTGGTAGGTTACCTTGAGAAAACAAGCCCAATAAATAGTAAATTTGATAAAGGCATTTTTAAGTGTTGTTTTACACACAGAGATATATTGGGAAAGATACCCTTAGAGAGTTTGAAGAATAAGACGATGAGGTAAATAAAGACATTCCCTCAATCATTTTTATATATTTTGTTTTAGAATACTAAATAATTACAATATCGACTCCAATCTGCACATATAATCTGCACTACATTAATGTACAAGAGATGTATATTGTCTAAGGGAAATAACTTGTACAGGTTTGTTATGTGTCGTTATGGTTTTTGGCTACTTTTCTCCCTTTAACTGTGTGCTGTAGCCAATAAGACTTGTTGTGAATAAATAATAAACAATATGTGCGTGTACTGACATTAGCACACTTTACTCATGTCAACCTTATATATATATTTCAATCAATTGCTGTGACTGTAATGGGTTATCGAAGAAATGGCCAATAAATCATAGTTCTGGTATTTATAGATATCAACTCACCCATTTCATTTGGCTGGAAGTCTACAGTCTCCACTACCACAAAGTCGTGCCAGTCAATCTGGGTGTAGGCAACTAAAATATACAACATATTAACATGAATAACACAAGTAATAATCTACCTACAGTCTCCACTACCACAAAGTCGTGCCAGTCAATCTGGGTGTAGGCAACTAAAATATACAACGAACACACTTACATGTATAACAGGAGCAATACCAACGGTATGTAATCTACTTACTCGCCACATTACTGTCAGAGAATTTGAATGGTGTTTAACAGCTCATCAACACTATTTTATTTAGAGCCACCCCAGACAGAGGGGAAGGATACTTAGGAACCTACTCTACCCATACTAACAAATAAACTCTGATGGGTGTTAACGAGTGGTCTCTGACTTCAAATCACTTGCCCCTAACCGCTGTAGGTTCGATCTACAGGGGCTTAGGAATATTTATGTGAGGAAGCTACCCAGCTGGCTTGCGGAACATCAGTGGTTTTACCCAGGTACCCGCCCATGCAGGAAAATTGCCCGCTGGGGTCTTCCTCCACTAGTGGAAGCTGGAAAGTCGCCATATTAGCTGTTGGTGTGACTATAAAAATTATAAATTATAAAATCCAATTCAATTCTTTAACATGCTCTGAGGATAGACCAGGCTTAGAAGGATAAACAATTAAGCCAGAGGTACAGAACACTAGCACACCTAAATAACCTCCACGTACCTCTCTCCTTCTCCAGCGCTTCCTCCTCCTTACGACGCTGCATCTCCTGGTATCGTGACCAGTCAACGCGATACTTCACCTGGTCCAGCACATTGTGGTAATCATTTGCTTCTTTATTCAGCTTAACCAATAGGTCCTTGGGTGGGATCAGGATCTATATACAGTAATTAACAATGTCAGATACAGCAGCTTGGGTGGGATCAGGATCTATATACAGTAATTAACAATGTCAGATACAGCAGGTCCTTGGGTGGGATCAGGATCTATATACAGTAATTAACAATGTCAGATACAGCAGGTCCTTGGGTGGGATCAGGATCTATATACAGTAATTAACAATGTCAGATACAGCAGGTCCTTGGGTGGGATCAGGATCTATATACAGTAATTAACAATGTCAGATACAGCAGGTCCTTGGGTGGGATCAGGATCTATATACAGTAATTAACAATGTCAGATACAGCAGGTCCTTGGGTGGGATCAGGATCTATATACAGTAATTAACAATGTCAGATACAGCAGCTTGGGTGGGATCAGGATCTATATACAGTAATTAACAATGTCAGATACAGCAGGTCCTTGGGTGGGATCAGGATCTATATACAGTAATTAACAATGTCAGATACAGCAGGTCCTTGGGTGGGATCAGGATCTATATACAGTAATTAACAATGTCAGATACAGCAGGTCCTTGGGTGGGATCAGGATCTATATCCAGTAATTAACAATGTCACATACAGCAGGTCCTTGGGTGGGATCAGGATCTATATACAGTAATTAACAATGTCAGATACAGCAGGTCCTTGGGTGGGATCAGGATCTATATACAGTAATTAACAATGTCAGATACAGCAGGTCCTTGGGTGGGATCAGGATCTATATACAGTAATTAACAATGTCAGATACAGCAGGTCCTTGGGTGGGATCAGGATCTATATACAGTAATTAACAATGTCAGATACAGCAGGTCCTCGGGTGGGATCAGGATCTATATACAGTAATTAACAATGTCAGATACAGCAGGTCCTTGGGTGGGATCGGGATCTATATACAGTAATTAACAATGTCAGATACAGCAGGTCCTTGGGTGGGATCAGGATCTATATACAGTAATTAACAATGTCAGATACAGCAGCTTGGGTGGGATCAGGATCTATATACAGTAATTAACAATGTCAGATACAGCAGCTTGGGTGGGATCAGGATCTATATACAGTAATTAACAATGTCAGATACAGCAGCTTGGGTGGGATCAGGATCTATATACAGTAATTAACAATGTCAGATACAGCAGGAGAGATTTTTTTAACTTGCAACAATAAATTGCTGTACGATGTTTACAAGAAACCATCTTATGATACATTACAATATACCCAGTTCCAGCTGTTAAGCCCTATGGAGAAATATATCAATAAACTCTCTTTAATATAAGTAGATGGATCTGACTCCGACATAGGTTCTTGATTTTTTTTTTTATCAGAGACACCAATATTGTGATCTTTAATGTTAAAATACTACATCATTCATTTTGAAATTGATATTTTTCAGTTCTGGAATTGGGCAGGATACTAGGATCACGCAAATTATACCAACTACAAATGAATAACATTTTTTTATAGAAATTGGGCTTATTAATGAAATTCAAGTTTTGCCATTGAAAGATTTTGATGTTATGAAGTAGGTATAAGATTAGAGATCTAACAACTGTGAAAGCAGTCAATAAAACTGCTGACACTGGCTGAATACAGGACTTGTGAATTAAGTATCAATGACATACCTTGGTGTATTGCTCCACAAGCTTAGTGAAGTAGTTGAAGAGACTGTGTTGTGGCCGCAGGAAGTCAAACTGGTAGTTTCTCTGTTCTCGATTCATCAGATTGGTCAGAAATTGGCGACCGTTCCTTGCAACAAATTGAGCCGTCAACTTCACTACATCCCTATGTGAAATAATTTTATTAGATTTTTAATGTCCGCCCATGTGGGTGTATAAGTTCCAGGTAGAGCCCGGTCTCAGCGAGTTGGTTTATTTAAATACTGAGATGGGCGTAAGGCGTACTTAAAATAGCGACTCTGTCCGTACCTCCGTTATCAGACATTAGAGTATGGTAAAGCGCAGTCCCTTTATTTATCTTGATTAAACGATTGTTCTTTGTTTGTAGAATGAAAACAAACAAGATCTGGTAGCAAGAATCTTTTACCAGTCCCAGAACTAATTAATATTATATTTCATGTTGATTTCAGACATGTATGGACTTCCTAATAATACTGATGAGTTACAGGACTCACAGGTTAAGTTTAAACACTTGGTACGGAATAAGTACTAGTTGACCCAAATGCACTGTGTATATAGGATATGTCATACAATAGCAATACAAATATCATGTATCCATATGTATTTCACCACTGCTGTCATTTTACCAGTTCATTACATTTTGAACTCTCAATCCAATAATGAGGCAAATATTTTGATACATACAGTATAGTGAAGATATAATATAATGTATTGGCATGTTGGTGGTGATCACGGGACTTTTGGGTACGTTTACCCTAATGTTAATGTTAAAACCATGGTGAGCCACACTTACAAATCAAAAGCTGATATGGACGGAGGGTCTGCCACAAACTCAAACTCTGATGGCGCTTCCTTCGGCACAACGGGCTCCTGGATGATCCTGACTACATCTGCCGTCTTCATGCTGAACAGATTTGTACCCTGCAGGTAAAGTGTTAATTATACTGAGTTGTTGTTTAACATCTATCATGCCAAAAGGATTGACTCCAGTAGGTACAGCCCTGTTAAAGTTAAGCTGAAGCAAGTCACAAGTTCACAACGTCAGAGTTCCATGTCCTCGACTTAAACCCATCCACATGTGGTTAGGAGGCCGGTAAAATAAAATGGTGCGTCTTGATTAAAAATGACAGGTCGGTCAGGTAACAGAACATTTTTTTGTTTAAGCCTTGACATATATATTAGAAATCTTTAATTAAATGGTAGTATTATCAATGCAATGAACTATTGAGTATAGTCTAAGATAGTTCAGGTTACAGGGTTCCGGAAATACGGTTGCCCGATGCCCCGGGCAAGTGGATTTTGGGTGCGGGCAAGTGACCTTCGCAAATCTTGTTGCCCGCCACTTGCACGACGGACATTTCCATTTCAGAACAAATCAAGTGGCAAACTAGCCATATCAGAATTTCTTTCTGATAACTGAATAAAACTGGCCGCTGTTTTTCGCCACTAGCGATTGTTAATAAGATCAAACAACTTTCGGTACAATCAACAATCTCGCCCCAGGCAGCTTAATTTGTGGCATTATTTCAATAAACAACTAATTAACCCACACGCGCATTTCACACCATTTGACAACAACTTATCCTGACGGTCAGACGTGTGTCCATTGGCCAATGAAATCGCGGCAATTATGTCCGTGACCTTCCAACCATAAACATAGCTACTTTCAGAAATAGTTTACAAATAATCTGGACCTTCCACCAATCAAATCAGAAACCTCTTTCTTAATTTGCAAATTTAATGTGTCAAAATAATGATTGACAGGCCCACCTGTCGTTATGTTTTTGTTTAGATAATTTTGCCGAAGATTTTTTCGTAACGAAAATACACATTTCTTTTACTCGAAGCACTCGTTTATCAATGCGCTTTTATGAGGTATTTGGTGTATTTCATTGATATAGTCTGTAATTAAACGTATATGGAAGTGCATACCACACAAATAAGTTGCATAACTTAGCGATATGCGCATGTCATGGGTTTTCGCGATTTCGGAAAAATCACGAAACCTTTTTTCTCAAGTTCTGAACTTTCGCTTTTGATAAATAAGGTTACTGCTACTACTTCTCAAACAATTCCTAGGGAACCCTAATAAGGGAACCCCTATTCACGCCTCTTGCTTTCATCTAATTCCCTTTAGTTAAAATACAAAGCCGTAGGAACGTTACCATTATTGCAGAAATTGGGGGCCAAGTTAATATTTTTAATAACGTTTTTGTCTTGTTTCTTTGCTTGTCGCACCTTTAAATGAATACAAAAGCTTCTTTTTTTTCTGTTAATTGTACACACTGTGACATTAAAAGTTCCATACACTAGCTGCCAATCTTTTTTTTTGGATGGTCATCAAACATGATGGGGGGTTGTGTTTGTGGGGATTCGGGTGGGGTGGGAGGGCGGAATAAAATGACTGTTTCTGTCTCCACAAAAGAAGAAAATGCAAGCATTTGATTTTTTTATATGAATAAATACAATGTATTAACTAATTCATAAAATACACTCTCCCATTCTTTTCTAAGTATAATGGTCCAAATTATGCGGCGGTCCGTCACGTTTAACACGAATAATGGTACACCGCCATTTATTGGGGCAATTAAGTGTTCTTAAATGTGGGGCAAGTGACATTATGGGCAGGGCAAGTGACTTTTGAAAATCCACTTGCCCTGGGCAGGTGGATTTTCAAAATATTTCCAGAACCCTGGGTTATAAAACAACTTGATAAACATGTTCTTTGTAAATGAATGCAGTTATATAATTACCTTGGGAACAATCGGCTCTTGCCCTGTTGAAGAAATAACAGTAAGTTTTAGACACAAAGTTAAACTCTTCAATGACAAAAATACAATTATACATATATGTTAATTATTTCCTTAAGTTCATTTTAATATTGAAAAGTCCACATTTTCTCTCCCTTTTTTTTTTAAACCAGCAATTCAAAATTATGTTTAAAATTAATGGTATTATAAAACAGGGTATATAGCAATTCATGATCAAATTTCAGAAAGTCGTAAAAGTGTTTAAGAAATATAATTTAACATTAAGCGGGTATGCTTTGAAGATTTACATGAAAATCATCTGTGTTTATGAAAATAACAGAGCTTTGGTGATTTTGTTAAGTATATCATACTGACCTTTTCCCTCCCTGAATTCTTTAACCTTGTGCTGGTAGTATGCATGGTAAGGGTCTGCCGGGTTCAGGAAGTTGAACTTCGGGTTGTTTTGCTCATTCTGCCGGATACGGGACTCAAACTCGGGTCCATTCCTCGCGACGAAACTAGCTGTCTTGTCGACAATATCTTGTTACTAAGTAAAGGAGACATAATATATACAGTGTGCACAATCTACACAAGACCTTGATTGAAGCGAATACAAACCTCCAGGTTAAACAGCTCTACATGTACCAGTACAGTAACAATATTTATAGTAAAACTGAGTTTACATTATATACTGAACAAAATAAGAAACTTCCGCTGATGTTGATAGTGATTGTCCCGACAGCAAAACACGAAAAAATTAATGATGTACTAAGAATAATTAGACCGCCAAAAATAGTCCAAAGATGATTCTGAAAAGTTTAGTACACAAGGGAGTTAGCTCCCTTTTTCTTGAAACATGCATTTTGGCCACAAAAACAAATTAATCTACGAAAATTACCGAAATTTGTCCGAGACAATATTCTCTATTTTTATGTTCCTTACCAAAACAAGAGGTCAATGACCTTGAAGCTCTACTGATAGATTTTGATAGCTAGGTGATCAGCATTCGTCGAATCAAAATGATTTTTGACAATGACCAACATCATGTCATGCTGATCATTTTAGAAAAAGTCCCATATCAATATCACTTCTAGTTTTCAAGAAGTAGTCGCTACAAACTTATTTTTTAAAAATCTATTTTTAGCTGTGGCAGCCATCTTAAATTTCTGGCCGATCTGAAATTTTGCTAGGATCAATTACACATCAAGAGCAACATTCCTGTTAAGTTTCATGAAAATCCGCCAAGTAGTTTCAGAGGAGTAGTCGCTACAAGTTTTTACTATATAACTCTATGTAAACAAAGATGGCCACTGGCAGCCATGTTTAACGTCGAATCAAAACGATTTTTGACAACGACCAACATCATGTCATGCTGATCATTTAAGAAAAAGTCCCATATCAATATCACTTATAGTTTTCAAGTAGTAGTCGCTACAAACTTGTATTTTAAAAATTTATTTTTAGCTTTGGCAGCCATCTTGGATTTCACATCAACATGAATTTTTGCTAGGATCAACTAGACTTCATGGGCAACATTTCTGTAAAGTTTCATGAATATCCATCCAGTAGTTTCAGAAGAGTAGTCGCTACAAATAAAAATTTACGGACAGATGGACGGACGGACAGACAGACGGACGCCGCACCACGGCATAAGCTCTGCTGATCTCTGATCAGAAGAGCTAAAAATCACAAAAAAACATAACACTGATTGTGTAGATGGCCGCTTTTGATTATTAACAATCATCAAATCACCTCCCTTTAACATTTCCATATCATCCATAAAAGATTATTGCTTGGCAAATTTGAAACTGTTTATTGGGATATTTAGTACTCACTTAAGTGTGCTTACAAACATCAAACATTGTTTTATTAAAACACTGTTTAAGCTTTTTTAACAGCCCACAAAAACTGGCCTATGGAAATAAAAGCAAAAAAATTTGGACGTTTCTTTTTTTGTTCAGTATATATCAATGCTCTTTGTTTCACTGAATATCTGTAAACAGACAGTTCAATAAAACAGTGTTTTTTTCAAGATTGATTTTAAGACATGAATCACATCTTTTATACAGCTTTTAAACAGTGATATAAAGTTGAGTGAATAAACGTGTAACCAAAAGTTACACAACGGATATGCGGATTTGTTGTTTGTGTTACCAGATGTACAAATGTACTTGTGGAGCTTATTTTCACCCTTTATACTTACTGCATCATGGCCAGAACAGCACTTGTTCAGAAAGCTAAGACCTGCAATACGACAAAAATCACTATTATGCAAGCTTTATGTTATATTAAAGGCAACACAAATGCAATATATGTCTAAATCGCACTGTTCAAATGACATGTGTAAGGGAATTGTGACAATCAGCCTTCTTGATATACTGCAATCCTTTGCTGCGCACCAGGTTTATAAAATGTTTTGTTCCATCTACAGTACATGTTACCTCAAAAATTAATTTTTTTATTATGTTATAGCCACCTTTTAAAACTTTATACATATCAGGGCTCCAAGAAAATTAAAATTTGGGACTAGCCCAGGAAAAGTCACTTGCCCTGATTTTTTGTAATTTTTTTTTGTCCATATTGAATATTTTGCTTTTTTACTTTGTTTATTTTTAATTAATTAATAGTACACGTGATTAAAATCAAAAAATAAGGTTCTATTATCCTATATTTTCCTTTTATTTATCCATTGCAGGGGCACAGACTAACTCTGTTTAGCTAGGAGCCAGCTGGGCCCCTGACTTAGAATTTTTAGGGGCCCAGGCCGAAAAGTTAGGGGCCCAACAAAATGTTTTTTTTTATTTTACCACTCTGGTGCATAATTTATGAACAATTACATGCATTTACTCCGTGTTTATTGAATATCATAAACAATATTACTGATCATTACAAGTCCAAGTTATTTATTTAATTATAAATAGTATTGTTAATAAGTTTTGTTATAAATGATCACAACTAGAATATGTAAATTATTGTAATAAAAGATTAAAAAAGATTAGATATTATTCAGTTAATGTTTTATTTTGTTATATTTTATGTTGACAGTTTTAAAATTAATGTATGAGACCTTTCTAATCAACATGATTCCCTGCCATATAACTATTATTGATGATTTCTAAAAGCACCGCATTTTTAATCAAAAGCGCCGCGTTTTAGAATATCCAAAAACCGGAAGTGAAACCTAATTATTTCTCCTTCAAATTATAAAACGAATTTATAATCATGTGTAAAATAAACACTACCATGTCTGTTTTAATGTTGATTTTATGCCAGTAAATGTTACTTGTACTCTTGCACTAATTTCACATTGACATTCGAAGCTCAGAGTACTGTAACATGCAGTTTTGTGGGAAACCGTACATCGCAACATCTCGAACATTGTCTCGTTTCCGCAGTGGAAAAATAACAAGAGGTCAATGACCTTGAAGCTCTACTGATTGATTTTGATTTCAGGAAGTAGTCGCTACAAACTTGTTTTTTGAAAAATTATTTTTAGCCGTGGCGGCCATCTTGAATTTCCGGCCGACCTGAAATTTTGCTAGGATCAATTAGACATCAAGAGCAACATTCCTGTGAAGTTTCATGAAAATCCGTCAAGTGGTTTCAGAGGAGTAGTCGCTACAAGTTTTCATTATATAAATCTATGTAAACAAAGATGGCCGCTGACAGCCATGTTTAACATCGAATCAAAACGATTTTTGACAAGGACCAACATCATGTCATGCTGATCATTTTAGAAAAAGTCCCATATCAATATCACTTATAGTTTTTAAGAAGTAGTCGCTACAAACTTGTATTTTGAAAATCTATTTTTTCGCCATGGTGGCCATCTTGAATTTCCGGCCAACCTGAAATTAAGCTAGGATCAATAAGACATCAAGAGCAACATTCCTGTGAAGTTTCATGAAAATCCGTCAAGTAGTTTCAGAGGAGTAGTCGCTACAAGTTTTCATTATACAACTCTTATGTAAACAAAGATGGCCACTGGCAGCCATGTTTAACGTCGAATCAAAATAATGTTCGAATCGGATAACCATCATGTCATGCTGATCATTTTAGAAAAAGTTCCATATCAATATCACTTATAGTTTTCAAGAAGTAGTCGCTACAAACTTATTTTTCAAAAATCTATTTTTAGCTGTGGTGGCCATCTTGAATTTCTGGCCGATCTAAAATTTTGCTAGGATCAATTAGACATTAAGAGCAACACTCCTATAAAGTTTCATGAAAATCCACCACGTAGTTTCAGAGGAGTAGTCGCTACAAGTTTTTACTATATAACTCTATGTAAACAAAGATGGCCGCTAGCCATGATTAACGTCGAATCAATACGATTTTTGACAAGGGCCAACATCATGTCATGCTGATCATTTTAGAAAAAGTCCCATATCAATATCACTTAGAGTTTTCAAGAAGTAGTCACTACAAACTTGTTTTTTAAAAACCTATTTTTAGATTTGGTGGCCATCTTGGATTTCACATCAACATGAATTTTTGCTAGGATCAACTAGACTTCATGGGCAACATTTCTGTAAAGTTTCATGAAAATCCATTCAGTAGTTTCAGAGGAGTAGTCGCTACAAAAAAAGTTTACGGACAGACAGGCGGGCAGACACTGCACCACGGCATAAGCTCTGGTGATCTCTGATCAGTCAAGCTAAAAACAAATGTTTGTTTCGTTATTATTTTGTTAAGGGTTTGTCTATTTCGGCCAACAGTATGTAGTTCACGGGACCAAAGCAAAACCTGCGGGGCAAAATCATCGAACTTAAATGTTTGTGTTGAATGATTACCCTTTTTTCGTTTTTTGGATTGAATATTTTTGGTCGCCACATGGGCGCGTGAAAGTCAAATTTTGGTCGCCCAGACCATTTTTCACTCGCCAATGGAGACTGGGCCACCGCTAATTTGTGCCTCTGCATTGCATCATTTAACTAAAACAATATTTTCTTTTACAGTTTAAGGATCGCGTCGCAAATCACGTCTAAAACTGTTCCGGGTCCCGCAAATTAAACCATCTAAAACAGGCGCTATTAAGTTATTTAGCAGCTTGCATTTGTGAATAAGCAATTTTACGATACAGACATGCTAAACATGAACTAAAACTAGAAAAGGAATATACAGCAATTCTATAAAAAATAAGAATATTGAAACAAAATCACCGTTCAAACTGTTACTATTCGAGTGATCTTTCTTCTCCTGTCCAACGTGACAATTTGCGTGATCACTCAATGTCAATATGAAAGCTGTAATGCGGCGCACTTTCAACTTGATGAACTTTAATCAAGGGAGATAATTTTCAACAAATACGGCTTCAATTACACGCAATAAAGTGGATTTTAGTTTAAAACTTTGATTGTCTCAAGATCTTTTTAGACTAGCCCGACGGGCAACCATTTTTGAAAGAGAGACTAGCCCAATTCAGATTGAACTAGCCCAATCCAGATTGAACTAGCCCAATTCAGATTGGACTAGCCCAGTCGGGCTACCTATTCTTGGAGCCCTGCATATCATTAAACTAATTTAAGGACAGTTAACTGGTGCGAGTACAGTCACAGGGATAAGGACTTTTACCGCATCCACCAGTGCCTATTTTAGTTGTTTATCAGAGCTAGTCTTGATCATCTTGAACGCTTGGGCCACCATTAAAAAATTGTTTGTTTGCAGTTTCCGACCCATGGCTTTTAGGGGTGGGTCGGTAGGTAGGGATATATATATTTTTTTAAAAACATTTTTATTATTAACGCATGCCCATCGAC
This sequence comes from Cyrtodaria siliqua, assembly GCA_037043455.1. Classification (NCBI taxonomy): domain Eukaryota; kingdom Metazoa; phylum Mollusca; class Bivalvia; order Adapedonta; family Hiatellidae; genus Cyrtodaria; species Cyrtodaria siliqua. The sequence goes on from JAWPHD010001678.1 coordinate 239,906, forward strand.
GGCATGCAAATATCGTGTGCTTCACTAGTATTATCCATAGATTTTTTTTTTAAAAAGGGTTTAGTTAAATATTAACAGAACGTGCAAGAAAAAAACACAAAAAAAACTTAAAAACAAAACTTAAAAAAATTGTTTGGGTCGGCGGATTTGCCTTGGGTCGGTCGCAAACTGCAAACAAACAATATTTTAATTTAGGCCTTGATTGTAAATACAAATGTTTGTCTTGAAAACAAGCAAGCGTCGCAGATGATCTAGACTAAGCATGTAAATTGTATCGGAGTTACCGTTATTTGTGTATTCCCGGGTTAGGTGGCGCTAGGTATCACATGGCGTGCTGACGTCACTCGATTTCCGATTGTACGGAATAATTTAGACGAAAATAAGTTTAGGACATGTATGCTTGTTTTGCCTTGCGGTTGCAGACATTATTTTCGTTCGTTTTAACATTTGTAAAATTGTTGTTTCAGGGCTTTTTTTCATGATTTTGGGAACATGACCCGTACCCGTGGAATAGGGAATTTTAGCGCGATTTTTCATAAAATTGGGAATTTTAGCGCGATTTTTAATAAAATTTGGAAATATATTCCTTCCATAAATATATCTTTAATACTGTTTTTTGTTCACCAAGATAAACAGAAGCATTTATAAGCTTTTGAACCCCAATCATTGGATTGGCACACATAAAAAAAAAAAAATTGTTGTCTTTTTAAAATTGGGGATTTTTTCCTCTTAATTGGGAAGAAAATATATGTTTTGGCATTGGGAATACGACTCAGCTTCAGCTACAAAAACAGCCAAAAAAAACCCCTGTGTTTAGTCACATTTACGGCAAATTTAAAAGGTATCTGTCTGTTCATGTGTTTTCACATATTTGCCCCTGCTTTTTTAAAATCCCCACTTTTTTCAAGTATAGGGGGGAAAATCGCCCCTACTTTTAGATTTCCAGAATAGACACTGCATCCATGTTGTCAGCTGATACATGTGGTTGATAGTGGAGTTATTTGATGAGGGGACAATGAATGCCTTCACCTAGCGCGAGAATATCACAGGAATTTAATTAATATGCAAAAAGACAATATGGCAGATATAGTAAATAAAAGTGTACTTTAAAACATAAATGTTTTATTGTGTCACTACCATCGATAAAGGTGAAGTTTTATCATTGCAACTTGGTATAATAAACAATAATTGATCGATTAGTTACTCTAAATTATCATGACCGGACGCCGCAAACTTTGTTGAAAGTGCATGACTATGTTTTTAGTCATCCCCACGTTTTCACTACAGCAGTTCCTCTGACCCTAATAAGCCACAAAAAAAAGAAAAAGAAGGCTTTTAGGGTCAGAGATGGCTTGGATTAGGATAAACCATATGTTAAGTCAACTGTTTAACCTATATGCTGATGTTTTTGAAAAATAAACCTTCATTGGCAGTGGAAATACCTTGTCTGTAACCATAAATTTTATTGGATGGGTTTTCGCTGGAAAATGTTTTTTTAATGATATCAAAGGTTTTGCGATGGAACTATCTACGAAATAAAGTAATTTAATGAAAATCTAGTTTTAGGTATTAAGATATTACCTGACAGGTCACACAGGTTGTCTATGGCAAAGTATTTAGGGGCACAGGAACAAAAAAACGTAAAACAAAGGGACGCAACTCTTTAAAACTGAAATGTTTACAAGGATACTTCTAACTTCTGGCGGAGGATATATGATGCCGATCACTGGAGTTTTGTAGCTTTCCCCATCATTTGTCGGCTCGTCAATAGGAGTAGGCGTTGATACTTCTATAGCAGGCATGTTTGTTATTTATTTACATCGACGCAGAAATCCGCACCGAAATCCGCACGTCGAATTTGTCGTTTCACGGTATCCGCGTGAGAACTACACGACAAAATTAATAGCAAAACCGTAAGTCAAACGAATCGCCGAATCCATGTAAACAAAAATGTTGGGTTGTATACTTGAGTGGGGTAGGCTTGTGAACCGAAAGTCATTATAGATATTTATTTAGGGAACAAGCAAAAGCTATTTTGTGCATTCATAGATTACAAGAAAGTGTTCGATTCAGTTGATCGTTATCAGGGTCCTTATTTAACATTTCATGTATAATGATCATTAATGGCATGAATATACAGGTACCCTTGTTAATTCTCGGGGTGGAAGGGTGTAATAACAAAAAAGGAAAGCATTCCACCGATTAATACATCCTGTTTATTGGCACACATGGTGACAAAACTGAATTGTATCAAAATACAAATGCCGACACAGACACGTCGACCGTACTATATTTTCGTTACCGAACGGTGTGAATTAGAAGGCCAGGCCTGGAATATGGAAAAAATATACCACTAAATGAATATCCTGATTACATTGAACCACATACCCAATATATCTGTGATTGAACATAACAAGATTAACACAAGTGAAGCCAAAATCAAGTCGAGTTACCTAATGAGCCAGCTAACTTATGTACTTTCATGTATCATTATGCATGTATATGTACAATTTGCCGAGTCACATGATCATTGTCGCAGTTTCACATACGGTCATCTTATTTATTTAGTCTATTAAAGTTAAAACAGAAGTCACTTTATAGAATAAAGAATAATCTCTCAGCTAGCTTAAATACGTTTCCCAAAAGAAACAAATCAGCAACCAGGGTTTGACACTAACTTTTTCGCCAAGTAGTCCGCAGGCCTACCAACTTTCAAAATTGCCCCTCACCGCTGTAGGTTCGATCCCTCAGGGGCCTAGGAATCTTTATGTGAGGAAGCTATCCAGTTGGCTTGCGGAACGTCGGTGGTTCTACCCAGGTGCCCGCCAGTGCACGAAAATTGGAAAGTCGCCATATGACCTTAGCTGTTGGTGCGACTATAAAATCCAATTCAATTGTCAAAAGTAGGTAGTCCACGGGACTACTCAGCTTGGAGGTCTAGGTACTCCGAGGCAAATTCTGGTAGTCTCGGACTAAGTGTCGAACCCTGGCAACGATCCGTGTCACGTCACTGTCGCAGTTTCGAATCATTACGGATAAACGAACGGACATTTTGTTCTTTAGTTCGTTTTTAGTAAAATTAAAACAGACATCACTTTATAGAAGAAATAATTAGCTCTTAGCGTGTCTTTGAATTGCCAGCTAACTTAAAAACTTTTCCCAAAATAAAGAAATAAGCAACGATATGTATATATATATATATATTTAATTTGCCGAGTCACGTCACTGTCGCAGTTTTCAAACGAACGTATTTTTTTGTTATTTAGTTCGTTTTTGGTAAAACTAAAACATATCACTGTATAGAACACAGAATTGTCTTTCAACTCGTCTTTGAAATAGCCAGCTATCTTAAATAATTTTCCCAAAACACATAAATTAACAACGATATGTATACTAGGTTTTCTTAGATTTGATAAATTCGTAGGACGGTGCGTAACTTAGCGCAACGCGCATGCTCGAAAAACCCTTACCTGTACGCGCAAGTATTCATGGGTAAATTATTATTCGGCGAATAAATTGGATTTACGATATGTTTCGAATCCAGGGTATGTAGATCTATGATACTGTGTCTCGTATTAAAACGATGATATTGTATTAACAATATTCATAAATAGGTAAATAGACCTGTGTATTTTATTCCAACATGTATATCAAACATGTATATCAAACATGTATATTTGCCTTCTTTATATTTTACCAATGTGTTAAATATATTATTGGTGCTCACGCTCGTTCATGAAAAGAACCACACGCCTATCATCTCGTGAAGGATTTCCCTATAATCGATCCCAGCAGTTAAATATTCTCTATCTATTGGTAAATTCCGTTTTAAGCGTTCCGAAAACTGTGTCAAATTTATCATTTTATCATAGATTAAAGAATATAATGAAATAAAATAGATTTTTTTTTCAAATCCGATCGGCCCATGAGGTACAAACATTGATATTATTAATAACATTGATAATTTAAGACACAACTAAGCATAATACACAATTGATATACACATTACAATGGCCTGGTATGCATTATCTCAATGTTTAATAGCTCAATGAATAATAGTATGAACATTTGTCGTGGAAAAGGTGTTCACTATATAACAAAACTATATTGCGAACTGTATTAAACATCTACTTAATGTTTTGCCTCAAAAGTATTACATGTGAATGCATATATACACTCATCGACACATACACACGCTTAAATCATTATATACATACTCACATACATGTATACTCATACAAAATTGTACAGTACTTACAAAAACATGTAAATTAACACATAGGGCCTATACATAGAATATGTTTATAAAAACTTGCATTCGTTTGTAAAGGCAGAATATATGTATACTCCTCAAACTAATTTAAGGACCACACAATAGAACAGTAATAATTACTTAATCTTTAATATTATGCATTTCATGTTCATTTATAAAAAGTTAATAAACATGTGTAATGTAACAATATAATTGTAAAAGAATACAAATAAACTTTAAACCTTGTAAAAAGACAGTACATTATTCAATTACAACACTTTAAAAAAATGACCCAAATCTAAACATGGTCCTTTAATTATCTTGAGGAATACATAGCCTATATACTGAAACCGTCAAACGCAAAAGAAACGCATATTTTATATATTTGATTTTTTCCCCGCCAAAACACAAAAACATCAATAATCAGTAAATTATTCGGATTACTAATCGTATTCCAAAACTAATTAGAACATTTACTCGATAGATATTCATAATCGCTAAATATACTAACTCCGAACACAAAAATAATTAACTGTGACGCTGAATTATGACGTCAATAAAGACTTTTAAGTGGTGCTGACGTCGACGTCATCCGCCGATAACGTTTAATAAACTAAAAAGCGCATAATTTCGGTTAAAATCATTCACAAACTGATTTACAATGTTATAAACAGATATATTACATATTTGTCAGTGATTTGTATAGGAAATACTGGGAATAGAAAAGCTATATCTACTCGTTTGCTCTACTGGGAAATTTCCGTCAGTGGCGGGAACGCCAAATGACCGATCGGAACTCTTCGCCAATTTCCGTACTCGGTAAATCCGAGTGACGGAATCCGACGAGGCAGTTCCGATTGGCCAAATGACGTTCCGATTGTTTTACGGACGTCTTCGTCAGATTCCGCCACTAGGGAATAACGATTACGGAAATTAACGAAGAGTTCAGCTTGGCGTTCTCGTGCAAACTGGTGTAAAAAGCGTGAATCATTAGAAATAATAATAAAGATCATTTTTAAACTAGGCTATATAGTGCGGGTGTATTAGATTATGTAATATATAGTTCAATAACCAGTGTTTTTGAGATACTGAAAATATTTCCCTCGGTAGAGAAATGGCCCCGATATAAGAACTCGTTCGGGGCCATTTCTGGCCCCGATATAAGAACTCGTTCGGGGCCATTTCTCAACCTCGGGAGATATTTCCCGTATCTCAAAAACACTGGTTATTAAACTCTTTTATTTAACTGCTGTGTTCGATTATAGGGAAATTCTTCACTCGATGGTAGACGTGTTTTTTTTTTCACTCATTCGCATACGCCCGTTCGTTTACCATCTCGTCAAGGATTTGCCTATTTAATCGGTCACAGGAGTTAAATAATCTCTATACATGCAGGTTGATTTGCCCGAGTAAACTAGGAAGTAATAATTTGTGTACACATTTGTGTGAATGCAGCGGAACGGAATCTCTTAGTGTAAGTTTATAAGACAAACTATGGTTATTGCAGCTACGACCACCACAACCACTACTACTACTACTGCTGCTGCTATTGCTACTGTTGCTGCTGCTATTGTTACTGCTGCTGCTACTGCTGATGCTACTGTTGCTGCTGTTGCTACTACTACCTTCATTCAGTCTGTCTCAGCTCGTTAGTTATTTAAAAGTCTCGATGGGCTACGTCCATCTCGGTACTTAAATGAACTCCCTGCGACCATACTCTATCTATTATTTATTCTACAGCCAATATCCATGCTTAAGCAGGCCGTGATCACACTCTCTCGCTAAGTGTAAAACAAAGGTTTTGAATGGATGTTAAAATAATTTCTTTATATAATTGCAGGATGTAAAGTTCTTGAATTTTGTTTGTTTTTGTTTGTTTGAGTGGTGTTTTACCTCATTTTTTAGCAAATGTAAAATACTGTATTTTTTTTGTACCTGAGACTGACTACCCCATCTTTCCTGGGTAGAACAAGTACTGATATATTTTAGAGATTAAGTTTGGTATGTCATGGACATTAAGCGGCAGATGATCTTCAAAGGAAACACAACTACACAGTTGCATAACTATATAGTATGTATAACTGTATAACAAGACATGACCTGTTTATTTTCAACGTCAACTAAAATGTAACAGATTTTGTGCCAAATATTTGTGTTAGACGCTTCCCTTAGGGTCGTCCGTCAGATGGGGACGTAAACAGGGCGGTCCCGTGTCTCAGAGGCTATCCTCCAAGCACGTTAGTAAGAGTCGGGCAGGTTTCTCGGATTCATATGTATCAATCCCCTCTCTGGGTCGGTTCGAAATGACCGAGATAACATGTTGATGATCCTTTAAACATCACTTCGGTGAAAAAAGAAACTTATTAAATTCAAATAATGTCTGAGGGATAAAAAACATTGACTTCAGGAGAAATATAAGAAACACTGGTTTCATATCGTAACAAGAGGCCCAAGAGGGAGTGGACGCTCTCTTTGCTAACATGGATTTTATAGCAGGAGATTTGGGAGTGGGGAGGGGATGAAGATTGGGTGTCATATATGGCTGTTTTTCAAATTGGACGAGCTTTTATTGAAATAAATAGTTTGAACATGTCTGATTAAGAGCAGATGAAAAATGAAGTAGCCACATCATTAGCATTTCTCAATAAATCCAGTGCCAAAACTCGTCTATTTCTATAGTGACATAATACTAGTTTCTGAATTTGTCCAATTTTCTCCCACGATCCTGATAAAACGAAACTTAAAAAATGTAGGGTTGTTGGGTTAGGGTTGCGAGGTTGGGGTGGGGTTGTCCGTGAGGGTAGGTGGATGTGGGGGGGGGGGGGACTTAAAAAATGTAGGGTTGTTGGGTTAGGGTTGCGAGGTTGGGGTGGGGTTGTCCGTGAGGGTAGGTGGAGGGGGGGGGGGGGGGGGGTAAAGATGACCCTGCTATATCCATACATTAAAATATGTAAAAAATGTGTCTTTGTGTGGAGAGGGTGGGAGACAGACATGCATGTAAGTCAGGCATGGCTGTTTTCAAACTCTCAGATCCGATGAAAGATTAAGTAGCTGCACAATGTTTTAACAAAACAAAATATAGCATTTATCATTAAATCAATGACCGTAACTGGGGCCACAACTCTGGCATTACTAATTCGAGTCGATTGGTTTTGGAACGTGTAGTTTTGTAAAGATCAGATGGAAATGAAGGTCTAATCGTTTAAACGATTCAAACTATGACCTTTTTTACTAAATCAAGGGCCATAACTTTGGTGTTGAAAGCTGACCTTGTCCGAGCTTTCAATGATATAATGAGCCTAGCCAATCTGGTAAAGATCAGATGAAAAATCATGACTCTATC
>JAWPHD010001678.1:252500-300971 GCA_037043455.1 Cyrtodaria siliqua
AAATGCACACTCTTCACTCAAATTTAACTAAAATTTGTATGAGATTCTAACAATAATTTTATACGGCCCTAGTTTCTATACCCGCCTCGCCACCACCCCCAAACCCCACCCCACATTGTTTTAGCCTTTTTTCTGATGGTATATAATCGAATAGTCGAGCTGCGCTATTCTCCGACAGCTCTTGTTAATATTGTCAGATAAAACGTTCAGTTATCTATTATAATGCTACTTTTTCAGATGAAACAAGCAGACGTCTGCAAACAGTGAGACAACTGTGCCTCAGCTTGACTACGGCACTGATTATTTTGTATCTTAGATTTAATTACACTAAATCAGCCGGATGTGCTCGCCTGGTGCATCGAAAGTAGTTCTGTATTAAAGAGTGTGGATCTTTTTTTTGTTTTAAAAACATTTTTAGTGCAATTTCCTGTAATTTTTTGGCTGTATCTGTATTCTGGACATTTTGCTGATATTTGAAAAGGGAGATCATCATGTTTTTGACATTCTTTGATATAAATGTCAGAAGTGAAAGTAGACAGGGTACGAAATTGCAAGGGGTAAAAATAGCTTTGACCTTTGACCCGGTGTTAGTATACAGCTGAAGAAATGTTTCTTAGAAGGTATTAAACCCCCTGTTTCTTTGTAGATGTTTAATAGCAGACATGTTTATTTACATGATAAAGTAAGTTTCCCAGAATTCTAATCAGGTTAATTTGAGTTTTTAACAGATTGTCAACATTCTATCTTTACTATGGAAGGGGCATGGAGACTCACTTACGCTATTATAACCTATAGTATGCGAGTACACTTTTCCTTTTTCAGGTGAAATTTTCATTTGACATCTCTAACGCTGATTTTTCAGATGAGACCACAATTGAGACCCGATACAAGTTCCATAGATGTGGTCAAAAGGAAACGCCGTAACCGGACGTTATGCTTCATTTGTGTTGGATTCTTTGCGATATTAGCGGTCAGTGTGCCGGTAATAGTCCTGATGGCGTTAAAGACCCACGGTAACTAAACATATATAAATATGATGCGTATTACAAGTTGAAAGAGACTATTCTGTCAACCATTTACACTTGTGCAACCACACCACCACCACCACCACCACCACCAACAACAACAACAACAACAACGACATTATATAATATATAATACATACAGGATATTTGTTGTTGTTTTAGAGTGAATAACAGATTTTATTTCATCGAGAAGTGTGAAAACTTTATATTTTCACGAATGCGAAGCATGAGTGAAAATACTGAAGTTTGATCACTTCGAGATGAAATAAAATCCTTTATTCACGACAAAACAACACATTTTCTTTTTATTTTATGCTTTATAATCAAAGTGTACTGCGGTTTGCAGAAAAATAAATAAAAAGTTGACGTCATTGGCTTAGTATGATGAAATTGCTGTTTTTATTCCCCGTAACTAAACTACTTACCGATTTCAATAATCTATGACTCATTTTCTTAGTTATGTTATTTCCAATCCAATGATATAACTTTGGTAGTAACTTCCGGAAAAAATAAGTTTTTGAAAAAAAAAGTAGTTCCGGCAGTGAAACAATCAAACTTTTTTCATTGCTAAAATCCACTATTTCACTGCTAAGCATAAAATAAATACAGTAAGCTTTCACGCTATATAGTACTTATTTATATTTTTACATGATCATAACCGGACAATATTTCTGTCTGTTATTTATGTTATTAATCTGATTTATGTAAACTGCATGTTTTTTTTATACAAACATGACCATTATGTAAGTATACTATGATGACGCTATTCTTCACTCATTACTAGTCTTGGATGATGCGATAGACGAGACAGTGGGACGATTTTCGATTACTGCGACCTTGTCAAACGTCGCTTTCACTGAGGAGATGTCTAATAGCAATTCGACGACATTTTGGAGTATTGCCGAACCTTTCTGTGACGAGGTAATGCAACGCAAAATGGATTTTGAATCGTCCATATATGTAATAACTCTTTAATTCATTAGTGTTCTATGCATACTAGTATTTCAGAAGCACGACGTATTGACCTTGCCCTTTATATGATAAAGCCTCACCCAGTTTTGTTTGTCTGACAATAATGCTGCAAGTTGCTTGTCCGGCCTAAAACACACTGGTAATTATTGCGCGGTATATATTTGAATTTGAAGACTTAAACAAGCTTGATGCTAAATCAAGACGAAGATGAATACTTAATGAATGTATACAATATACTGCAGGTTGCTGCAGGACATATTGTAGACCCTATGGTGACGTCTATCTAAATACTGAGAGGAAGTTAACGTTTGATGTTTGTCTCCAATTTTGTCTTCTCGTGCCCATAATGGTTAATTATTGGTCTATCAATGCAATAGTTTGTTAGAAGATATCGAATTGCAAGGATTTCTTTTATTTACACTGTATCGTTTTTGGGATGGCAATATGGTAAGAGTGAGGTTTGGTGCACCCTAGAACCTGGTTTAAACTCCCAGCGGCTTTTTTACCACTGACCGTTTCAAGGCGGTATACCTATGGTCAATCCCTTTGATGTTTATGATGTCATATACCTTGCCTTTTATTCACCATTGTAATTGTTGGTTGTTTCTAGGCGTGATTTTGCTTCTGCGACTATCACAACCTGACTTATATGGTGATCCGATTTACAAACTTCGTAAGATCCTTGATCATAATCACTTTCATACAATCTTTATTAAACTTGTTAAAAACAGATATAAAATTCGAACAGGAAAAGTAGCATTCAAGGACACACAAAGAGACAAAGAACAGCTATATATAAATAGTTCTTGAGCTGTCTGTAGACCCCACTCCCACCAGAGGGAATTTTGTAGTGTATGATGTTCTGAAAGAACATACAATAAGTTTCAAAATGAGACATGTGTGCCATATGAGCGTTGTGGCTATAGTGAGTTTTGGGGGAAAACGTTGCGTTTCTAGACGAAAATCGCCGAAAACTGGAATTATGTTTTAGAAAAAGAATGGAATATATTAGAACCAATTTGAATTGATGGAATCTTTCTCGGAACGCATCTCTAAGTGTCCCACCATATCATTTATGGATCCGATACTTCAATATTGAGATTTTGAATAAAATCGCTGATTTCTGTAATACATTGGGGGTATTTAGCTAAAAAGTAGAAATATATATAATACAACAGAAAAAAGAAATATTGTAACCTTTTTGGGCAGGGTAAGGTCCGGTGATTAAATAGAAGAATTTCCAAACTGCATGATGTTTGGAAATGCCTTAATTTTGGGGCGAAAAATGTGTATTTTTGTCAAAATTCGCCGGAATCTGGAATTATTTTTTAAAATTAGTTTGAACATAAACTTATCAAATTGAAGCAATAGAATGTTGCACAGCATACATATTCAAGTTTTTCCTGGCATCATATATAACATATGTGCTAAAATATTGGCATTTTAGGGCAAAATGGGTCAAACACTTATCAAAAGAGGTTATGATCCTATTATTTTGCAATGCACTGCATTTCAAGTGGTTGACGCATTTACAGTAAAGGATATTTTGCATTCATTTGCGGGGATTTTCTTTATGTTAAATGATATTTACCAATATGCCATATATGGTAATTTAGAACTATGACGTCATAGTTCTCAATTATGGCTCACATATTCGTTTTAGAATAACCTTCAAATGGTCATATCTTCTTTGTTTATTATCCGATTTTGATAATTCTTACACCTTCTTTCAAGTATTTCAGAAATCCTCAATAATAAAGTTTGACTATGTCGCTACAATTTAATTCGATAGTACAATTATGATACGGTGACCGGATTATTATGTATTTTCAACCTCTGTCTGGAGTGGCTCAACACAACTAGCTATATTGTGTTGATAATGTTTAACAAATCTTTTGTTTCTTTTTGCACTCCAGATTGATGCAAAGATGCAAGCAAGTACTCTAAGCAGTAGGTACATGACGTGTGTCGTCGATAACTTGACGTAAGTCTTTAGTTCTTTCCACATTTTATTGTTTTGCAATTAATATTTAAATGCGGCATCTGCTTGAATGTTACTAACATTAGGAAACTCCACTGTTTTCATATTGTACCAGAAAACACTGTTTTTGTGTCAATAATACAATGCACTGATTTTTATGACAGTGATTGTACACACTATTTTGTGACATTGATACAATACACTTTTTTGTGACACATATGGAATACACTGTTTTGTGACAGTGATAGAATGCACTATGTGACAGTGATAGAATACACTGTTTTTGTGACAGTGAAAGAACACACTGTTTTATGTAACAATGATGGAATACACTGTTTTGTGACAATGATGGAATACACTGTTTCGTGACAATGCTATAATACACTTTTTTTTGTGACACAGATGGAATAAACTGTTTCGTGACAATGCTATAATACACTTTTTTGTGACACAGATGGAATAGACTGTTTTGTGACAATGCTATAATACACTGATTTGTGACAATGATGGAATACACTGTTTCGTGACAATGTTATAATACACTGTTTTGTGACAATGCTATAATACACTTTTTTTGGTGAGACAGATTGAATACACTGTTTTGTGACAATGCTACAATACACTGTTTTGTGACACAGATGGAATACACTGTTTTGTGACAATGCTATAATACACTGTTTTGTGACAATGCTATAATACACTGTTTTGTGACAAAGCTATAATACACTGTTTTGTGACAATGCTATAATACACTGTTTTGTGACAGAGCTATAATACACTGTTTTGTGACAATGATGGAATACACTGTTTTGTGGAGCATTGATAGACTACAGTCACCCATGGAACGAATGCCGAATTCATGAATGGAAACGAATGCCGAACTCATGAATGGGAACGAATGTCGAACTCATGAATGGGAACGAATGCCGAACTCATGAATGGGAACGAATGTCGAACTAAAGACTGAAGGCTTAAGTCGAACTCAGGACCGAAACAAACATAAAAATAATATGTTTTGTTGAAAAATACATTTACATGTCAAACACATCTCCCGTTTACACGGATCGCGTAAATAATATTTCTCTTATCGTTGTTTATGAATGTTCGAGGTGCTGCACCTTACATGAACAGACACAATAAAACCGAGCCTGCTACTTTTATCTCCTGCTTGTGTTTGTTCTATCCAAGGGATCCCCTTTTCAGTATTTATTGATAAGTATCTAGAGGTTGGTTTAAGATATAATTTTTTCCTATGAATATTGCATAAACAATTTTATATCTTCGATACAGTATCCCGTGAACATGAATTAGAAAGGCATGTTTATTTTAAGGGAGTACTTTTCTACGTGTGTGGGTTCGTTATTGGCTTTTGAGAAAGTTTGATTTTCTGTATTTGAAAAACAACCGACAAGCCTTTGGAAAACGACATAGGTGGTAAATGTAACCAACGTGACTACGGTACGGCACTGTGAACAATGCATCGTAATGTGAACAATAAACTGTATTTCTGAAAACATAAATTGTCACTGAAAACATATTTCATTTATACTAGAGTAAAAAAAAAATCCAAACATACATTGATATGAGTTAATGAATGTTGTATGTTAATGCGACACAATTTCGTCTCCTATAGTTCTTTTATAATGTTGTTTACCCTTCATGTTTTAAGAAATTATGTATTTATGTATATACTTAACGCAATTAAAAGTGCAAGCTTTTTTGTTTTGTGCTCATTTTTAATTAAAATGTCTTCAAGATCGATAGCATAATTCCAATTTAATTCTTTTAATACATGAATTTGATCGGTCACCAGATTTATTGGGAATGTGGATAATTTCTAACATGTACATATTAAACACTACAATCGATATATATATATATATTTTTTTTTTGTAAACAATGAAACGGACATAAAATATTAAATTCATACATTGTTTGTTTCAGTAACGGCAGTGTAGTCGTCATATTTTCACTGTATTTGAGATCTGAACGAGGGGTGTTACCTACCAAAGACAGCTTGTTATCTATTATCACCCAAAAGACTGACGATAATGCTGTTGTCGCTGTTGGTATCTTTCGATTTCTTCGATCTAAACTTCTTGCCCTAAGTGTCACTGCCGTCACCGAAAACGAGGTTCCTACACGTAAGTGATTAGCATGTTATCAATACAGTTTTATGTTGGATTCTGATTGAGGAAAATAAAATAGAATGGTATATAACACAACATATTAGGTTACATTTGGAAAACAACCACAGCGAACGAAAATATGAAGGATGAAGTTCCTCATCTCCTAGCTATTAAGTGCAAAACAGTATCCACTGATCTACCGGGGCCACTGTATTTAGACATAGAATTTAAACATATGAGCAAAATATGTAAGAATTACATGGTTAGTAACTTAGAATTTTAGCTATAGGCCTATTTTGGCTATTGTAAGCAAAGTGATAAATTCGAGACTCTGGCGAGTATTTATCACTTTTCGACGCGAGCCAAAATACAATTGAATTTTTTTTATCATGCAGCTGTTTTAAATAACAATTTACCTAAAAAAAACTAATGGAAATGTACAATTTACGTCTGCTGCCGTCAAAATACAAATGGAGGATAGTTTGTCAGGGGAAGCAACTTTGGCAAAAAACGTTTTCGGCGTTTTAAATATGTTCATATCGATAATAAATGCAAAATACTTTCTTTTGACAATGTATTGCATTTCTAAATTGATACGTATACACCTATTGTGTATTGGCTGATTCCTGACTTTTTAAGTCATCAATAATAGCGCGAGTAGCCACTAGCATAATATAGCAGTTGGTTAAATATTAGGTTAGTAGACAGTAGCTGTATTTGTATAGTAGAAACATTAGTTCCATGATAAAAAGCATATGTTGGTTTCTTTTACTATAATGTACTCAGGTGCATTTTCAAAGAAACGATTATTTAAGTTGCAACCTTCTTGTAAAGTTATTTATAAGAAAAAAGATCTGCTGTATTTGAAACCACAGACCGAATATTAAATGTCTGAACCTTACCTGTATGAGCATAACATATCTGAATAAGTTTAAGGGCGAATACAAGGGGTGTCTACAATACAGTTATGATTATGTAATTGATAGAGTATGGTTTCATTGAGTTGGTTAATTTACACATCGAGGTGTTTAAATTAACCAACGAGATGAACCCATACTCTATTTGTTTTGTAGCATGCCCATTTCATCTCCCTGCCACACTCTAACTTCCAATAACTGGTGGTTGTAGTACACCCTTTATTCTGAGAGGTGTTATTTTTAGTTAAACGATTTACATCTGTCCCGTTTAGGTACGCCTACCATACCATCTCTAACTATACCGACATCTATATCGAGGATCCCACCGTCGACTACACCGAGTTCGGAACCACAGACAACTACACCGAGAACCACGACGTCGACCAATGCACCTACAACAACACAGAAAACACGAATGATCACATCGCTCACAACATCAGTGACAACAGCGCAGACCACATCACCGAAAAACACATTGACCACATTTACACCGACGATCACGCCAAACATTTCAACTACAGAATCTCATAGTACACCAACAACAGAGTATATTAGTATATCAACAATAAAACCTACTGGTACAGCCACAACGAAATCTACTGTTACACCAACAACAGAATATACTAGTAAATCAACAACAGAATCAACTAGTTCACCAACCACAGAACCTACTAGCACATCAACAACACAATATACTAGTACATCAACAAGAACATCTACTAGTACATCGACTACTAGTACATCAACAACTCAATCTACTAGCTCCTCAACAACACAATCTACTTCCACAACGCCTACAACTACCAGCACACAGACTTCAGGTATATCAATTTCAATTTATTATGAAATGATCTAAGGATTGATGCTTACATTAGTTAAACATGTACAGCGGCGTAGGAATGTCTCATTTATTATTGAGGAATGTGTGTGGGGTGGCGGTGAATATTTTCAATTGTTGATAGTTTTTTTTTTTATATATTATTATGTACATGTTACACTACATTTCCATGTCAATTGGCTAACTTTATGCCCTTTCACAGTACAATTTCCGAACCTAAGCACATTCGTTGTAAAGTCAACACATAATTTGGCAAACTATTGGGGTGGCCGGATCCCTATCGCCTATCAGATTCAACGCCTTAACTCCTTACCCTAAGATTGGTACTAAATGAAGGTTCTTTTCGTTAACTAATATTCTTTTGTACTGAAAATATTGTTTTGTACCGAAAACAATATACAGGAATAAAATATATTGAAACAAAATGCATCTAACAATTTGAATTAAGAACTGTACTTATATTGGTACGTAAGGCTTAAAGCACACTTTTAACACTTTTAATAAAACAATTTTGTAGATAGAACTTTCAAATGAAAATCCGTGATCCTTCAAAACAAGGTAAGATACTGAAGCGGAATTATCGCAAACGCTTCATTCAAAGACGTGTTATCCGTCAGTATTACTTGTTCTTGAAAATGAAAATGGAACAACATTTCTGATAACTCTGACTTACGGTTAGAGAGATGCATCTCTATATATACTAAACCAAAGTGCTAAGTATCAACCTAAGAATAAGTCAATAATATTCTCATTGTTTTGTGTATTTTGAGCTTGATTAAAGATACGGTTAAACTGCAAAATAACGAGTGTAAATCGTCTGCTCTGATTGCATGAACATATTTTAAAACGTTTAAGTCAATGTGTTTTCTTAGAAATAAGTTATAACACTTATACAACTGGGTATATAGGATTTTATTAAGTACTTCGAATTAATGAATCTTTCGATGTTCCTAATTCTAAAATATGCCAGTTAAAATTATTTTGACATCATGTTTTACTAGCATTACCACTACAAATGCGTTTGCAATAGAAATTTTCGAAATATTTAATGTTAACGCTGAATTTCAGTTACTTGAATTTCAAACAATATTCAATGTGAAGGGAGGTAATTTAAGATTATCCATATTTCATTTTTTTATAGACGGAAAATCTGCGATAAATGTGTCAAATATTTATGTTTTTTTCTATTATTTCATACCAATGTTTTCATATAAAGGGAGGGTAACTCTCAAAAGATGTAACAATTTAAACAAAAAATAAATGTTTTACAAACTATGGGTCAAAACAAAATACTTATCATATATCTATTCTAAAATATATTTAAAATAAGAAAATTAGTTAAGATACAAAAGTTGATCCTTAGCAATTGTGTTCAGTGTATTTTAGGTTGACTCTAAATACATGTTGTTGGTTATTTTTACATTCTTCGTTGATAAAGTCATTATTTGTGATAATATTTTCGCAATTTTCAGGTGTTTATTTCTCCAAGTCTAACATATCGGCGTATCTCGATGAATCCATTCTCATTGAATGCAATGTTAAAGGTGTTGGCGGTTTGTCAAAAATAGTTTTAACACGAGGAGAAAACAAGACCAGTGTTTCAACGTTTGACGGCAAGGCAGCAGGTGACTCGGTATCTGGCATCAAAACAGTAACCAACACAAGCTTTATAACTGGAGTGGACGGAGTTTTAAAAGTATATATTGCATCTGCACAATGTGGCGATAAGGGAAATTATTTCTGCCATGCTGTTGGAACAGACATTTCACAAGAAACAGTTTCCACAATAACCTTAACGCGTACGTATACATTGAGCCTAGTATAAAACTACTACTACTACTACTACTACTACTACTACTGTTACTACTACTGCTACTGCTGCTGCTACTACTACTACTACTACTACTACTGCTACTACTGCTACCTATCAATTACAATGTGTTTTCTATTAACAGGATCTCCGGGAAAAACAATGCTTACCCTGCTACTGCTACTATTACTACTACTACTACTACTACTACCACCATTACTACTGCTGCTGCTGCTTCTGCTACTATTACAACTACTACAACTACTACTACTACTACTACTTCTAGTACTACTACTATACTACTATTACTACTACTACTACTACTACCTATCAATTACAATGTGTTTTCTATTAACAGGATCTCCGGAAAAACCAACACTTACCCTCTCGTCTGATATGATTGAAAACAAATATCAATGGGCATCATTTCCAACAAGGTGTTATGGAGAGGTTGGACATGCCGGAATTCTTGTTCTAGAATTATTACAAGATGACAATGTTCTTACACTACATAATAAAGTCTCAATTAACACGGTTACACGAAATGACAACGACTGTAGTACCAAAGGAAACGTCACGTATTACAATGATGTTCAGTATACCATGGGATGGGATAGAGCATTGATGCGGTGTAGTGTTAAGGACGTTGAAACAGAAGAAATCAATGCTTCACTTTCAGTTACTAAGGTGGTCCGAGTAGTACCAGGTAACAACACACAATTCATGTTATTGAAAAGTATGTATATTGTAAATTTGAATATACGCGTTGACATTACTAAACAGCGAGTACGTTGCGTATGATATCAATGGTGCTTTCAATACAATGGTGTATGCCCGCTACGAAAAATAAACGGGCATACTATATTTTATAGTATTACCATTGTCAGTCAGTCCGTCCGTCCGTCCGTCTGTCTGTCGTTCTCATATGCCCCGTCCGTACGAACTTTCAACAAGTTTACTAACTAGTCCTTTGGCATATATTCAAGCCAATCGTTGTGCTGTTAAAGTACAATATCGCTTTACATGTAAACCAGTGTTAGTGGTCAACGACAAATAACGACAAATATTGGGAGTCAAGACGACACATGGAAGGCGAAACGACGACACAATTAAGGGTCGTCTTGTTGTCTTATCACGTTGAGACGGTCGTTATTTCGTCTTGTTTTTGTCGTCTTTCGTGTTTTCGTTTTGGCGTTCTAGCAGTGCGCCAAGACAAGGTTATCCATGTAAGAACAGTTTTTCCCCCATTTTTTAGTTTGTTTTTAAAAATATATTTTATGTTTAGGCGTTTCTGTGAAACATTAATTTATCGAAGCATCACTGAATGTCACTAATTACTTAAAACGAATAATGATCACTGATTACTTAATTAGAATGGAAACTTAGCTTTATTCGGATTAAATCTAATGCACACCGGCTGGCCTGATATTTTGAATTATTTACATATTGAACAATTTGGAAATAAAAAAACAACCGATTAGATTTGATTTTTTTTGTTTGACATTGCAGACATGATATTTAACTGGTTATATTCACTTTTTGTAGTATCCATATGTAATGGCGTGTCAAATGGCGGCACTAAAGAGCATCCGTATGAATGTTCGGCATATGTGACGTGTTTGGGAACCAGTATTGTACCGTATCAGGCGTGTACACCAACCGAATGTTATCAAAATTCTCTGTGCGTAAGCTGTGAACTAGCCAACAAATGTAAGTACCTGTAGTTGCCTCATCAATAAACCCCGAGATATTTATCTCACCCTTAATCAATGCAGATAAATAAAAACAAATTATACCTAGTTGTGAATTCCACAAGTTTGGGAAAACAGAAATTAATACGTGTCTCTCAATAATTCTGTTTCAGAAATCTTCACCATGAAGAAACTTGATGTTTCATAATGGTGAATATATTAACCTCTATTCGACCTAATGTTTATTCACATATTTTCTATTGATTTCATATGTTCTATTGATAGAGCTGTCTCTTCATGATTAAGTGACTGTCGGAGAGTACAGGTAGTAACTCTTCCGTGCATAAATGTATCCGTATTTAAAATTCTGAGCCATCTGTTTGGTTTAGAAAGTAGGATAAACACTAATGATCATTATTTAACTCCTGATATATGTTTTACCATTGTATTAAAAACAACATGTGTGTTTGCATGTATGCCATCCTTGTAAATAAAAATAACCTATATTTATGCTCTGTATCTTTGCTTATAATCACAGAAAAGTTGGAGTATATACAATTATGTTCTCCGTGAAATACAAGCCCACCTCGGCCTAATGGAAATAGTCAACCGCTTTCCAATTTATTCTGCGTGAAGAAACCAAGCCCACCTTGGCATAATGGAAATAATCAACCCAATTTGCTCTCCGTGAAAAAGACCAGTCCACCTTGGTATACTGGAAATTGTCAACTGCTTTCCAATGTGTTCTACGTGAAAAAACCAAGGTCACCTCGGCCTGATGGAAATTGTCAACTGCTTTTCAATTTGTTCTCCGTGAAAAAAACCAAGCCCACCTGGTCCTAATGGAAATTGTGAACTGCTTTCCAATGTGTTCTCCGTGAAAAAACCAAGCCCACCTCGGCCTAATGGAAATGGTCATCCGCTTTCGAATTTATTCTTAGTGAAAACAACAAGTCCATCTTGGCCTAATGGAAATGATCAACCCAATGTGTTTTCCGTGAAAAAGACCAGTCCACCTTGGTATAATGGTCTAATGGTCATCCCTCTCCATCGCGAGAGCCATCCAGGTTAATTTGCCGTTGAACGAGAGTTATCCCATTTTCGTGAGAATTATTATAGGCTATGTGACCATAACAGCTTAAAAATCTACCTTATTGCAATATGTCATATTATTCCGCGCAGATCCTTAGGCGGCACGCAGCCTCTTAAAACTACGAAGTTATGAAAATGCATGGTAACTGGACTTGCGTCCCTCACCCACCTAACTAAAATGGGAAGAAACACGTTGCCTACTTCTCCCATATACCACACTTATAAAGTTAAAACTGAATGAATATTTTATGTAACTTATTACTCTTTTTCTTTTCACTTACAAACTTGCGTTCCCGATCTGAAATATAAGATAAGGCCCTGGCTATGAAATTCATTTCTATATGCTTTTTACAGTAAATTGGTATACACATGAAATTTTTATCATGTTTTTCTATTTTCATATTGTCATAGGCGTTCCCGAGTATAACGGTAAGTATTCTTTTTATAATAATATTAATTGTAAACGTTAAAAAGAAGTTATTTAGCTTTAAATAACTCATTATTTACAAGAAAAGGCATTCTGCCCAGTAATATGTGCGATCCTAGGTAACACACCAGGGTTAATTCTTAACCCGCTAAGCACGACTATAATAGCCTTTGCGTCCATTGTAAACCCAGATCAGCCTGCGAGTAACTCGAGGGCTGATCAGAGTTTATAATGTCCGGCTGCTGATCAGACATTTTTTCCAAAACGCTCCTTTGTCACATAAATGGAATGGTCTAAATTCAAAGAAAGAACTGTCCATTATATATATGTAGCGGGTTAAGGGTTAATTTAACCCGCTTACGTCCGATTTTATTCAAAATGTATAGTGAATTAAAGTTTTAGATTAATCAACATGGTGCTTAAACAATCTGTTGATTGATTTTGAATTTTAATCACGAATTGGAACAGTTTTAATATTTTAGATTCTTTTCTAGAAAAACTCCGAGATCGTTTGCTGGGAAAGGACGTAGTGATGAGATTTTTTTTTTAATTCATAGTTAAGGCTTCTTTGGTATCACTTAGATTCAAAATTATCAAAAAAAGTCTAGGTCACCACGCTTTTTTTCCCACTAGACGTAATTGAAGAAGGCACATATTTCTAACTTCAAAATTTCACTAAAAAGAGGAAAAATATAGTCATTGAACATTTTCACAATTGTTTTCAAAACATTACGTTTATATAACATTACGTTTATTGAAAAGCAACAATTAATTTTCGATTGCATATATACATATCTTTCAAATCATATAAAAAGCAAACGTATATGGACCGTACCCCACCCACTTTTGTTTTTACCGAAAAATTAATTCAAGATAAAAAATTATGTTCTAATGATCTTTTTTTTTTTAAATTTGTATATGTCAAGGTCCTATGACATTTCTTTCAAAACAAGTAAAAAAATATATAGGTCACCAGGCTTCTAATGATTTTTTATTAAAAATTCTTTAAATTACACCCATTTTGGAGTTATTTTGACATTCTTAATGTAAAATACTGTACACACAATATTGACATGGAGTTCGAAAATAAAATTAGCTCAGTATCTACTTTTATATATGTATTCCTCTACTGGAAAACAAAAAATTGATTTATTCTAAAGCAAAAGGATAAATTATACTCAGAGCTACCCATACCCCCTATTTTGTTGACAACAAAAAATGATCACAAATGACGGAAAAAAGATGAAAAAAAAAAAGAATTTGCTTAAAATTTGGTATGTTACCATCTTAAATCCTACATTATATCCATATCTACTAGAATGGAAAAAAATGAAACAATTATGTTGTCAAATAAAACTATGATTTAAAAAATAAAATGTTTAGACTTGAAGATGTCAAAACTTGACCAGCCAACATTCTTATCATTTGTCACTACTTCCAAACTCCTGCATAAAGCATAATATATGTACTTATTTGTTTCAGGTACAGATACAAGAAAGTCTTTTTATCAACTACAAAACTGTACAATGTTAAAACTTAAACTTTATTTCATTTTAAAACAAACTAAATTCCATTTTGTTTATTTCGCTCTTCAAGGCATAGCATTTTGTTAGATACTGAGACCATACGCCACTGGACATGGAATAATAAAATAAGTAGCATGTCCACCGTCATATGCATGCCATCTTCGGGATGGTTAAAAGTCTGTACTATTGATTTTATGAATATTGAGTTCTACTCAACCCGTGGCTAGTGGGCGAGAACGGTAGCAAGCATATTTCACTACCGTTCATGAACAGTCTCAATCAAACCGATACTGCAATATTTCATATTTAGCGTGTTAGGCCGTTTCCAAAGGTCCACTCTCATACCCTTTAGTATTTCTAGCATAATTCTTATGTTTGCATAGTCGTATATCGTCCTTAGCATTTTGATGTGCGCGCAAATACCGTGAACACTAATAATATAGTGTACAAATGTACTATATTTGTATTTTAACATTTGCCTTCTTGTTAAAGGTACAACTACAACTACACAACCGCCTCTGGCTCAGACGCCTGCAGCTAAGTGTAAGTATTGTTTACAAGACATATATATATGCCTGTAACAATATTAAACCATGTTTTTTTGAAGCACTTATTTTCTTATTAGGGCTTTCCACCTTTTCAGTGGAAAGACCTCTTGTGTTCGTTCTGTTTCTTCTTCTTCTTCTTCTTATTATTCTTGTGACCGCCACTTTTCATAGTAGCATTGGTCGCAGAGCGTCACAATTTTAGGCAGTGGTAGAGCTCAGTCTGGAATAGTAATTGGGGTCATGACGTCATCCAGGATGGCCGCCAGTGACGTCATCAGACACATTTTGCTCGCGCTAGATCTCAAACATTTATAGTCTGATATGAATGAAACTTTCACAGATTGTAGGGTCCAGGGTCTAGTTGTGCTTGAATGTAAAAACGTATCTCTATGTAATAACGTCTTGACGTCAGTGACGTAACAATGTTACAAAAAGTCCTTTTTTTTAAATGATTGCATTTTTCATGTTTTTTTACTGTAAAATCCACCAGTGTCATTGTTTCAGTCGACTCTGACAGTTTTAACGTCATGACGTCATTCAAAATGGCCGCCAATGACGTCAATTAAGAAATCTTGTAATCGCTATATCTCCTTCATTTATAATTAGATTTTGATGCAACTTTCACAGTTTGTAGGGAATTAGGTTGGGTTGTGCAAAAATTTTAAAAATTGTCACGACGTCATCAAAGATGGCCGCCAGTGACGTCATGATACAAATATTGTTAGCGATAGATTTCAAACATTTATTGTCGGATTTAAATGAAACTTTTACAGATTGTAGAGTTTAGGGTCTACTTGTACAGAAACGTAAAAATGTGCCTCTACGTTACAATGTCTTGACGTCAGTGACGTCATAATATTATAAAAAATCCGTTTTTTCTCTGATTGCATATATTGAGGTATTTTAATGAAAAGTCTATCAATGTCATTGTTTCAGTCGACTCTGACAGTTTTAACGTCATGACGTTATCCAAAATGACCTCCAATGACGTCATTTAAGAAATCTTGTAATCGCTATATCTCCTGCATTTATTATCGGATTTTGATGCAACTTTCACAGCCTGCATGGAATATGGTTGAGTTGTGTATGAATGTCAAAAATGGTCATGACGTCATCAAGGATGAACGCCATTGACGTCATGATAAAAATCTTGTAAGCGCTAGATCTCAAATATTTACAGTTGGATTTGAATGAAACTTTCACAGCTTGTAGAGTTCAAGGTCTAGGTGTGCAAAAGAGCAAAACGTGTCTCTATGTTATAACGTCTTGACGTCAGTGACGTCACAATGTTATTAAAAATCCGTATTCTTTACTGTTGTTTTACTGTAAAATCAATCATTGTCATTGTTTCAGTCAACGTTAGAAGTTTTAATGTTATGACGTCATCCAAAATGGCCACCAATGACGTCATTATAGAAATCTTGTAATCCCTATAACTCCTTCATTTATGATCGGATCCTGATAAAACTTTCCCAGGAACTCTACATTCAACGTCTAGTTGTGCAATAACGTCGAAGTTTGTTATGTCGACATCAAAGATGGCCACCAGTGACGACATAAAGAAAATCGTGTTAAGATTTTATCTCTATTTATGATCGGATTTGAACACAACTTTCACAGATTGTAGAGTACCGGATCTGGTTGTGCACAGACGTCATACAGTTCCCGACGTCATGACGTCAGTGACGTCAAAATATTCAGAATATCGAAAAAAATTACTGATCGCATTTTCGAAGTTATTTTCTGATATATCAATCAGTTTCATCAACTTAGACAACGCTGACACTTGTGACGCCATGACGCCATTAAAAACAGGAAAGCCCGTTTGATCAGGTTCTGATCAAAATCTAGTTAAATCATATTTTCGTCAGGTATGGAACTACCGTTTATAGACAAACTGTTGGTATCCCTAAGCGTACCAAATGTGCACCTCTTGTCGCAGATTTGTTTTTGTATTGCTATGAAAGAGGTTTCATGTTGAGTCTATCACCAGATACCCAGGAATATATACATGATAATCTATGTGTTTTACTTATATTGCCTATCAATGCCTATTCATGTTGCCTTGTTTGTTAGAGAATATAGTCTGGCGAAGATTTCCTAAATACACTGTCCAGTTGTATTGGGATGAAAACAGGGTAAGGGTGTGGTTTGATGCACCCTAAAACCTGGTTTATACATCTTGCGGCATTTATTCCGCTGACCATTCCAAGGCGGTAGCCCTGTTTTCAACCGGTTTGTGTTTATGATGTCACATGCCTTGTTTTTTGTTTTATTAACGTAACACAAACTTGTTATTTGTTTTGGTACGTGTTTTTGGTCGACTGTGTTCTGTGAAGGCTAAATTTCCTCTTTCATACCTACTTTTGTTCTATTTTCATATTGTCACAGGCGGTACCGCAGATAACAGTAAGTATTCTTCCTCTTAGTATTTTATATTTGTGTACACTTAATAAAAGACAATTAATATATATTGTCCTTACATGAATGGGCTGATTCAAGTTTTACATCTGCAAAGGATACTTGAAACTATCTGTTGAAATAGTAGGTATCTGTTGAAATAGTAGAGAGCATTGCCCTCCTGAGATAAATGCGTAACCAATCTAGTATTGCTATAGTTTTGATGCTGATCTCACATCTACAAGAACATTTCTGTATGCTCAGGGCCCGTATTCATAGGGCAACTTAAGTTGAAAATATTACCAATTAAAATTTTAAGATACATATTTAGCTGTAGGTTTTATTTATCCATAACCTTATTCAAAATATTAAGAAACGTCTTAAATCGATAGAAAATGGTGTTTAAAAAATTGATAAAATTTGACTTAAGATATTGCTAAGAAGCTTTGTGAATATGGACCCTGTATTTTACATTGCAGAAACATCATAAAGCACAGTAATGAACCTTATATTGAATCTCAGTAAAACTGATCCTGCTACGTTTCTCTTTTGATTGTGGGAATCACCTCTCCAGTATTTGTTTTATATAGTGCAAATTAATAATATTGTCATCTGCTGGGCCAAACTTATTACCATGTAGATCTAGCCTATCTTTTATGAATGAAGTCCATTTTTAGCTCGACTATTCGAAGAATAAGAGAGCTTATGTAATCAACCCGGCGTCGGCGTCCCACACCAAGGTTGGCGTGTAAGCTGTGTTTAAAAGTCTATGTCTCTTACATTTCTTATCCTAGATTGTGATGGCCCATAAAATGTGCAATAAAGGCAGATCAAAGTTTGCGTGTAAGCTGTTGTATATATCTATAATTTTGGTTTGGGATTTCTTATAGCATTATGCATTTTATCATACTTCACCAGTATTGGGGCATGGGCTCCCTCCTCCCCGCCTCGCCCGCCCCCGCCCCACCCCTGCCACACCCTACGCTTCCCTCCCCCCACAAGTACGTACTTAAGCTGTTGTATATATCTATAATTTTGGTTTGGGATTTCTTATAGCATTATCCATCTTATTCATGCTTCACCCGTTATTGAGGAATGGGTTCCCTCCTTCTCGCCCCAGCCCCCTCCCACTCCCCTTCCCCATGCCCTTTTTTTACCTATTTTTGTGTTGTTTTGGTCAGTTCTTACACCTATAGGTATGTTGCCCCCTCCTCCGTCACCCCCACCCGAAACTCGATTTTTTTATTATTATTATTATTATTTGTTTTTACATATTTCTGTGTTGTTTTGGTCTGTTTTTACACTATAGCTATGTTACCCCCACACTCCCATCCCCTAACCATCCCCCACCCCATCATCACCACCACCCGAATGTATAAATATATATATTTTTTTTCTTTCTTCATATATCTGTGATGTTTTGTTTTATCAGTTTATCAATATGTTTCGCACCCACCCCTGAACCATCCCACCATCCCATCATCACCTCCACCAGAATGTTTTTTTTTGTTTTTTTTTACATATGTCTGTGTTGTTTAGTTTTATCAAATCTACACCTATATCAATGATGCGCCCCCGCCCTGCCCCGCCACCCCCCCCCCCCCCCCCGCCCCCCAAATTTGTTTATGGGATCGCCTCACATGGAGGACAGTGGGTGGGAGGGGAATGGTTTTCATTTAACTTCCATTATTTGGATTTTTTTTTTAATTTGAACGCAATCATATAAAACAATTTAAATTAAATTCAGATACACAGAATGTTGAAATATCAATAAAAGAAAAACTGAAATGAGGCCACAATATAAATTGTCAGCTATCCCCTCCCTCCCCGAGTTGCCTTTCGACCACATATTTCTTTAAAATGACAGCAATTTTGGATTAAAACTGATACAAATATTAAAATTTACACCCTGCCCCAAATTTTACTATACTTTGTATGAGATTCTAACAATAATTTTGTATCGGCCTGAGTTTCTATACCCGCCCCGCCCCGCCCCGCCCCGCCCCGCCAACCCAATCCCCACATTGTTTTAGCCTTGTTTTATGATGGTATATACTGGCTATATAATTTATTATTCTCTGAAAAATCGAATAGTCGAGCTGCGCTGTTCCCCGACAGCTCTTGTTATATAAAGTTATATACTCAACACTCAATATACATAATACCAGGGCTTTATTTGACAATTATTATCGCAGATAATACACTGTTTTTAAATAGTATTAAGTCATTTATTCCACTGTTATTTGGTTTTTAATAACTGAATAGTTTAAATATTGTTACTGTGTATCATTCGATCACGCTCATGTGTCTCACATCGTAATTAAACAAGCCACAGGTTGATTTAACTAGGATATCGTGTGATTCATATCGCACTAACCATTTCAGTATTGTATTTAATTCAAAGTTTAAACAAAAAATGGTTAATAAACTAGTCTTGTCCCAAAACTAAACTCGGTTAGACGTCTTCGTTAATTTCTCGTCGTCGGACTGATCAATTTTTGTATCCGGTTACTCAAAATGTATAAATCTGACACGAAAATACCCACTTTTGAACTTTAACCCCTCAGTGTTGAATAAGACATGGGAGTTTTTGTTGCATATTTTCATATTAACAGTAATATTTTTGTAAATTAAGTATTATAAAATAAGTATAATGGCTGAAACGTTACGGAACGAACACGAATCGGACAGACGGACGGACAAATCGCATTATAACTACTCCCCATCATAGGGTTCCCTGAATGGGACTAATATAAACATGACTACGTTCACATAATTTAAGCATTTAAGCTTCCTTTTTTATATTTTTTATTGGTGTTGTGTTAATATATAACCGTTATAATTAACTAAATGTGTTGATTCCTCAATTAGAAACCCCTGGAACTCCAACATTGAAACTTCCATTGACGCTAGCCGCTGGTGAAAGAACAAAATACGATGATGATTACATGAGTTGTAAAGCCGAAGTGGGTTATCCACCAGGATATGTGGAACTGAAATACTTTAATTCCAGCACCAACAAATTTGAACAGTTCGCAGATCAGAATCTTGGTATAGCGGACTCGTCAATGTCGATAGAAGTGGACTGCAATACCAATAAATCAGACTCCTACCACTACATTCCCTTCACACAATATTGGAACAACACGCGATTCAGATGCGACGTATTTGACAGCACATCAACTCTTCACTCGTCGTCTACTGAGCAGACACTGAAGCTTTTGACAAGTAAGTGTTCTGAAATAGCATGTACACATTCTAATATGCAGGGGCTGGCGTGGCCCAGTCGGTAGCGCGGCGGATTTGTAACCGGAGGCCCCGGGTTCAATCCTCCGTGGTGCCACTGAGTTCCGACGGTGTGTTCTTGGGCAAGACACTTTACCTTAGTCTCGTCCGTCGGATGGGGACGTAAACCGGGCGGTCCCGTGTATCGGTCTATCCTGGAGGAGTAATACATGTATGAGAAATATGGGATATAGTAATCTGGTTAATCATCCTCATTTGTAACGTGTTTCCTATTAGATAATATTTTCGTCAGGTATGGTACCACCGTTTATAGACAAAATTTTGGTATCCCTATGGGTACGAACTGTACACCACTTGTCGCAGATTTGTTTTTATTTTGCTATGAAAGGGATTTCATGTTGAGTCTTTCACCAGATACCCAGGCAGATGTTATTGAAGCTTTTAATGACACCTCTCGGTATCTGGATGACATACTGAACATTGACAACCCTTTCTTTCCAACTATGGTTGATAATATTTATCCTAAAGAACTTCAGCTTTATAAAGCTAATATATCTGATAATAACGCTTCTTTTCTTGATTAGATCTCTCGATTGAAAATAGTCAAATATTTAGCAAAATCTATTTCAAGAGAGCTGATTTTGATTTTGACATTGTTAATTACCCCCACTTGGATGGGAATGTTCCCCGAGCAACTTCTTATGGGGTATATGTCTCTCAACTTATTCGTTTTTCAAGAGCTTGTACTCGAGTTGAGGACTTTAATATTCGCAATCTTTTTATAACTAAAGAGCTACTCAATCAGGGTTACCGTTACCATAAACTTCATTTACTTCCTCCGAGACCTAGGTTTTCCTTTCGTAGTTTAAAATCGGGAATTCAGGAATTTCATAATACATTTGTTTTAGTTCCTGCAGATAAAGCAGCTAATAATGTAATTATTGTTTGACGCCTAAATTACGTCAATGTTTTATCTCTGGAACTCGGCAGCACCAGTTCGTATATTCCAGTTAATTCTACCGAGGATGATGTTGTTTCCGCACATATCACTCGGTGCACTACTTTCAAGGCTGGTGTACACGATAAGCAAAATAAACTGCCTACTATGTACTTGATTCCTAAATTACATAAAAATCCATATAAGGCTCGCTTTATTTCGAATTCTAGTGCATGCACCACAACAAACATCTCCAAACTTTTAACTTCTTGTCTTACTGCCGTTAAAGATCACGTGAAACTATATTGTGATAAAACTTATGAAAACTATGGGATTAATTCATTTTGGTCTAAACAAAATTCAGGAGACGTTCTTGATAAAATTTTCAAGAAAGGTCAAGTTTCATCAGTAAGCACTTATGACTTCTCTACACTATATACAACCTTACCACATCACCTTATTAAAGACAAGCTAATTTCTCTTATTCAAAACACATTCGCTAGAGAAAATACTACATTTTTGGCATGTAATAATATAAAAGCGTTTTTTACTAACGGCAGTTTAGACAATTATACTATGTGGACTTGCTATGAAGTTTGTGAAGCACTCATCTTCCTATTAGATAATATTTTCGTCAGGTATGGAACCACCGTTTATAGACAAATTGTTGGTATTCCTATGGGTACGAACTGTGCACCACTTGTCGCAGATTTGTTCTTATTTTTCTATGAAAGGGATTTCATGTATCACCAGATACCCAGGCAGATGTTATTGAAGCCTTTAATGACACCTCTCGGTATCTGGATGACATATTGAACATTGACAACCCTTTCTTTCCAACTATGGTTACTTATATTTATCCTAAAGAACTTCAGCTTAACAAAGCTAATATATCTGATAATAACGCTTCTTTTCTTGATTTAGATCTCTCGATTGTAAATGGTAAAATAATTAGCAAAATCTATGACAAGAGAGATGATTTTAATTTTGACATTGTTAATTACCCCCACTTGGATGGGGATGTTCCCCGAGCAACTTCTTATGGGGTGTATGTGTCTCAGCTTATTCGTTTTTCTAGAGCTTGTACTCGAGTTGAGGACTTTAATATTCGTAATCTTTGTGTAACTAAAAAGTTACTCAATCAGGGTTACCGTTACCATAAACTTCGTAAAACCTTTGCAAAATTTTATTATCGTAACGCTGATCTTCTTTCCAAATATAAAAGTAATTTAAGGACACTTCTGCGACAGGGACTATCACAACCTGACTTCTATGGTGATGTGATTTATAAACTTCGTAAGATTCTAGGTCATGATCACTTTCATACTATCTTTGTTAAACTTGTTAAAAAGTTTATCAAAAGAGGTTATGACCCTATCATTTTGCAACGTACTGCATGCTTGGTGGTGGACCCTTTTACAGTTCGCCACTATGCTTTCCTCTTTAATTGTACGATGACCGGACAGGCTGTGGACCCTATGATGACGCCTACCTAAAGCCCATTGGGACGGTGGCGTTTGATGTTTGTCCATGATCTTTCTTGTCGTGCCCTTAATGGTGTATTCTCTTACTGCTCTGGCTTCTGCAAAGTCATTGAGTACTTTCATTGTGGCTTTCTAGGCTATTGTTTTTTAGTATTATATTTACACGAGCATATTTGTGTTTTACTTATATTGCCTATTGATGCTGCCTTGTTGGTTAGAGATTAGATCATGGCGGGGATTTCTTTATTTACACTGTCCTGTTTTAATGGGATGAAGTAGGGTAAGTGTGAGGTTTGGTGCACCCTAGAACCGGTTTAAACCCCCAGTGGCCTACTTTGCCACTGACCGCTCCAAGGCGGTAGCCCTATTGTCAACCCTTTTGTTTTTGTGATGTCGTTTCCATTTATTATTGCTTCTGCCTTCTTGTTTGTCTGTTTGCGTGTTTGTTTCTGTGTTTTGTGATTGACTGTCCTCCTTGAATGTTACTTTCCCTGTCCGATCTTTTTCTTTTTCTTTTCATAAACCTTTGCAAAATTGTATTTTCGTAACCCTGATCTTCTTTCCAAATATAAATGTAATTGAAGGACTCTTCTGCGACAAAGACTATCACAACCTAACTGCTATGGTGATGTGATTTATAAACTTCGTAAGATTCTTGGTCATGATCACTTTTATACTATCTTTGTTAAACTTGTTAAAAAATAATCAAAAGAGGTTATGACCCTATCATTTTGCAGCATACTGCATGCTTGGTGGTGGACCCTTTTACAGTTCGCCACTATGCTTTCCTCTTTAATTGTACGATGACCGGACAGGCTGTGGACCCTATGATGACGCCTACCTAAAGCCATTGGGAAGGTGGCGTTTGCTGTTTGTCTATGATCTTTCATTTCGTGCCCTTAATGGTTTATTCTCTTGTTGCTCTGGCTTCTGCCAAGTCATTGAGTACCTTCATTGTGGCTTTGTAGGCTATTGTTTTTTTTGTGTTATATTTACACGAGCATATTTGTGTTTTACTTATATTGCCTTTTGATGCTGCCTTGTTGGTTAGAGATTAGATCATGGCGGGGATTTCTTTATTTAAAACTGTCCTGTTTTAATGAGATGACACTAGGGTAAGTGTGAGGTTTGGTGCACCGTAGAACCGGTTTAAACCCCCAGTGGCCTTTGTTGCCACTGACCGCTCCAAGGCGGTAGCCCTATTGTCAACCTTTTCGTGTTTGTGATGTCGTTTGCATTTTTTATTACTTTTGCCTTCTCGTTTGTCTGTTTGCGTGTTTGTTTTTGTGTTTTATGGTTGACTGTCGTCCTTGAATGCTGCTTTCCCTGTCCGATATTTTTATCTGTTGTAAAGTGGCGGTGACACTTTTATCACATAATATACGAATATACATAGTGGTTCATTGCCAGTTTTGTTTGCAGCCTTAATGACATGTAAAGTCATACTCAGCATTGCATCTATCAACATATGTTTGACATTGCAAAAAATAAAGTAAACATCCTATTCACCATCAAATCACGTGGGAGATGTTTTTATCTGTAGAAATGATAAGAGATTGTGCACTTTCCATGAGCGTCACTTATTAAGGTCATATGTTCTGCGGCGGCGTCTCAAACACATGACTTGCTTAATTAAGGTCATAAGTTGTTCTGCGATGGCGTTATGCGACGGCGTCTCAAGGTTGCAGAAAACTAAATACTTTCCCATAGACCTCCTTTGGCACCTGTCAGCTAATATCTCAAGAACTATACACCAGATTTTCTTTAAATTACCTTATTTCATAGATATTTCCATCACAAAGCCTTTGAAAGTGTGAAAAAGACAACTTTCCAGCCCAACCTCTCTGCACATGTCTGTGTTTACAAACACTATTGAACCCGCACTGAATATTTACATGCAATTTCAATGGATGTTAAATTTTCAAAAACATAAAAAACATTTTTTTACTTAATTTAATGATCCTAGCTGATGGGGATTATTTGACCTATAGTTTATCCTTCCTGAAAATGCATATTGAATATTTCAAAGTTATATCAGCTGACCTCTGTGATATTTCACTTCTGTACTGAATCGTACACAACAAAAGGCAGGGTTTAAGTCAAGCTATATTTAGCTGAACGCAGCCTATAGAGAGACATTCAGACCTGACCGAAGGTATTTTTTTTCTGGCTAAATTGTTTGATACATTCAATCTGAGAAAAATTATGTCATTCTTTTTTTAGAAAAAAGTCCTTTTCGACAAAATATGAGGGCTTAAAAGAGCTTCGGCTAAGGCAAAATTCCTTCAGTTTTTACGCGTAAATCCAGAATCTTCAAAATGCCTGTAACTGTACTATTTATTGTATTTTTTTATTAGATATTGTTTGTAGCATCTTTACAGGTCATTTTCATGCAATCATGAAGCCAATAAGCACTGTTTAAAGTACAGATCCATGAAAATTCATTAAAATGAAGTGGGTGGGGTAGAAAAAACTTTTGAAAAAACACAGAAAAGTTCATATTTTTTGCCAACTAAATAATTTAATTTGTAAAATGTATTAAACCACATAAAATATTTGCATATCGACACTTACCGTATAGAAGCGATGAACTCAAAGTCAGAGTTTACCTCAACATCTTTTTCAAAACAGACATAAGCGGCTTTTCGACATCTTTTCAGACAGATGCAGATTGTCGCTGAATAACACTTACTGGATATACTTTTAACTGTGTCAAACATGTGCATTACAGGTCAATTGTGTATACCAGATGTCAGGTATGGCTAATGTTGTGTTCACAACCCTTAATAAAAAAAAAAAAAATACCTATTTTGCATCATAAAACTTTGAAATATTTAAAAATCATGAAAAGAGTTATAAAAAAGTCAAAATTCACCATAATTCAAAATTTCTTACACTTTCAAATCATTGTGTTAGAAAATAAGTATGTCTACTTTCACTTTTACCCTATGCAAAATCTAGCCTATAGGTTGCAGAAAACTAAATACTTTCCCATAGACCTCCTGTGGCACTTGTCAGCTAATATCTCAAGAATTATACACCAGGTTTTCTTATAATTACCTTATTTCATAGATATTTCCATCACAAAGCCTTTGAAAGTGTGAAAAAGACAACTGTTCCAGCTCAACCTCTCTGCACATGTCTGTGTTTACAAACGCTATTGAATATGCACTGAATATTGACATGCAATATCAATTTTTTTTTTTTATTTAATTTAATGATCCTAGCTGATTGGAATTATTTTACCTATAGTTTATCCTTTCTGAAAATGCATATTGAATATTTCAAAGTTATATCTGCTGACCTCTGTGAACTTTCACTTCTGTCCTGAATCGTACACAACAAAAGGCGGGGCTTAAGCCAGGCTATATTTAGCTGTACGCAGCCTCAAACAATCACTTGCTTTAGTTTTGCGACGGCATCTCAAACTCGAATAGAGCAATACCATTTCATTAAATCAGGCCGCACCCTTTGACGTTTGTTACTTTTAGGTAATTGCATACACGATTGCTACGGTTTCACTGTATACTTTAACGTCCTTTTCACTTCTATGCAATACTGTTGCGACAACATAATAGAATATACTAGTTTCTCTATCACAAAAAAAAACTGTTTACTGGTGTCGCATTTGTGTATTAATATATCCTTTTTAAATGTAATACCCGACTATAACCCTGATGTGTATATAGACGAGACACATCATTGCTTCTTGTCACTGGGACGAATATGTCTGGTAATTTGTATGTTCTATATTTTCAGATACTTGTATTCAAGATGGTACTGGGTATTCTTATCACCCATTTGACTGCCATTTATATAAACGATGTTTTAGTGGTGGAATATTGGCTGTGAACACGTGTGGCACGAGTTGTCCATTTGAACCAAATGCCACAACAGTGGCTTGCGCGTACAACTGTTTAAACACGGTTCTCGGACGAGTTGCGTGCCTGTAGTATAGATCTCAATATTCATCTAATGCACCTACAAATGCTCTTGCTCCCCGGTGGGCGGCAATGCATACCCAAGAGATTATACAGCAAGTAATTCACTGGAAACAAGAATGAGACAACAACCCGTACCAACACTGGGACATTTTTGATATTTATATTATACATAAATGTTGCCCCTAGGGATGGGAATTAGACAATCCATTTGTACATTTGGGGGAAAACATTGATAGGTGAATAACCATTTGTAATAATATGCTGCATTAGACCGATTGTTTTCATTCATGTATTAACTTGATACATCTCTCAATAGCAAAAAACATTACGCTTACTGTTAGGCGTCTATTAACATGTATTAAACCATGACACTCCTGCCATTCTGCCGTTTTTAAATATTTAATTTATGAAGTTATCTTGTCATTCAAAAGCAAGCCATGAAGGAGTAGAGTTATTTATAAAAACCTTTCCTTCAAATTGTTAAATTTTTCATACGGTCTTCAACACATTTATTCAAGCTGTTAATATCAATAACAGCCCTGATGAGTTTGAAAACCATCCATATCTGACTTGTAACCCTTATCATACCACATACTGTAACATTTTTCTTGATATTTACTAGACGACACTTATAAGTAGACCGTTTGCAAATTCTAATAAAACATTTATTTCTCATCATCATTTGCTTAAATTTGAAACACGTTCTGTCAATTTAATCCGATTATCAAACTGATTGTGCATTTTCAATTTTATTTGAAGAATCTATTTAAAATGTACTGAAGAGTTTCCATACGATATTTTTGTCGAAATTGTACATTCCGTTTAACAGATATGACATAAATATAACTGGGGTATTAATGCATGTCGTCTAGTGTACTATCGTCTAGTGTACTAGTTCAGTTGTATACATTGAACAGATATGACATAAATATAACCGACGTATTAATGCATGTCGTCTAGTGTGCTAGTTCAGTTGTATACAATATTTGCATAAATGGTTTTAGCTGGAGCGTTAACAAATAAACTGGAATTTCCCTGTAAAACATACATGTTCATTTGATAAAAGGACAAGAAATGTATTGTCGTCAATATTAAACTATATTCGCTAATTGTTTTACTATCACCTTGAACCTATTAATTAATTAATAATTTCTCATACGTAAATATGTTATAGTTACTAATATTTCTTTTTTTTATGTACTTTTATAATAGTTCTACTAGAAGTTAAATCGGCGTTTTGATGATTCGGTGATTTATTCATTTGTTTTTATCTATTACTTTTATACTGTAATTGAGCTGTTTATTATTTCGCTGTGTTTGTAATACAATATATTGTAGGATGGTCGGTGACATTTCCTTTGATGAATGCAGAGCATTAAATCGTTTAATTTAGGGTAACTAAAGGGGCGTGGCTATGCCGTGCTACAACTACCGGATATTGGAATTTAGAGTACGGTCACTATGACGTCACAGTGTTACTAAGTACACCATGCTACAAAAAAGATAGAGTCTGTCTCAGCTCGCTGGTTATTTAAACACCTCGATGGGCTACGCCCATCTCGGTGTTTAAATAAGTCAACTCGCTGAGACCAGACTCTATCTATTACTTAAGGAATGACTAATTGATCCATTGGGTCAGCTGGTTGATTTAAAAGATACCATGTTAATAGTTTGTTATATTTGTTGTATACATCTGTGCATCTCTCTATATATATCTCACCACAAGATTTACGTACTTAATAAAAGCCAGTTTGCAACAATTCCTTGTTAGTTTGATTTGAAAATTACTCTAAAAGTCACGAATATACAAACTCATTAACAAAGCCTAAGGAGATCCGTACTTTACCGTAACCCAATGAGCGAAATTCAACCAAATTTATAGTAAGACTTTCCCACATGATAACGACAAGCAAGAGAAAAATGGTTTTGGCTCTGCACCCAGAGACCCTCAGGGGTTCAGATCCACTACAGATCCACTACAAATTCAAATAACATTTTTCAACAACAATAACATATCAAACTATTGTGTTATCGTAACGTGATCTACTTTTAAAATATGAAAAAATAATTTAAAAACTCTTCTTCGACAAGGATTATCACAACCTGACTTCTATGGCGAAGAGATTTACAAACTTAAAATTCTTGATCATAATCACTTCATACAATCTTCATTAAACTTGTTTAAAAGTTTATCAAAACAAGTTATTTTGAAACGCACTGCTTGTTTAGTGGTTAACCCATTTACAGTTCGTCACTATACTTTCCTCTAATTGTGCGATGACCGAATATATTGTGGACCCTATGATGACGTCTTCCTGAATCATCAAAGGACGATAGCTTTGATGTTTGTCTTAACATCCTGTCTTGTACTCTCAATGATTTGTTTTCTTCTTGCTCTGGCTTCTGCCAAGTCACAGAGTACTTGCATTGTAGCTATATTGCCTATTTATATAGAGAACACATTTATTTAGAGAACATAGCCTGGCGGAAATTTATTTACGCTGTCTCGTTTTATTGGGATAACAATAGGTTAAGAGTGAGGTTATGACCTGGTTTAAACCACGAATAGCATTAGCCCTATTGTCAAACTTTTGGTGTTTGTGATGTCACATGCCTTGCTAATTAACTACGTGTTGTTTGTTTTAATGCGTGTTTGGGCTGACTGTGTTCTGTGAAAGATACATTTCTTTTATCGTCGTTTCAAAATGTTTTATAAATAATGGATTGAGGAGTGAATGATATTTTCAAATATTATCGTACTTTTTCATTTTGCATTTCATCGTTCTAAATCGTTTCATATGTCAAAATACCGTTTCACCTTTCAGTTAATAAAAGCTTGACATAATTTGACATACAGCGTGGCTGAAAGGGTTTACATTGTACTGATTCATAACGCAATTTTATTTATATGTGTTACTTCCACTTTCCGAAGTTAAGCACCTTAGTTTCACTTCATCAAATTACCTCATTTTGAATTAAATAGTGTTTCATTGTTTCATTGTACCACGTGTAGTGAGAGGCCTTCATATTGACGGATTTTAACGCCAAATAGGAACAAAAGTTTTATAAAAATGGCATGCCTATTAATAGCGCCATTGTTTGAAAGGGTCGTATCATGTATATATATATGTATATATAACAATGTACGTGTGTACAAGTTAAATAAAATATATGTTCTGTTTTGTTCTGTTCTGTTGTACTTGGACTAGACGTCCTGGTGGCAGTATCATGTATATTGATTCACCCCAATCATACTTTCGCTTGCTTATCAGCGTCAATTTAAACTAAAACACTCAAATAAAAAAGAAAGAAATATTCCCAATACATCATTCGGATGGATTAAAGATAAAATAATAAATAAGTAAACATAAGTGTGAATCTTTATCATAATTAAGACAACGAAGGCGTAATTTCAGACTCGTAATTTCTAGGCACTAAGTATCTTTACATCGAGGTAGCTGATATCTTTTGGTAGCTATACAACTAAACCAAATGTATAGAAACGTGTGAATGCGTCGTGATATATTTTGTGTATTACTTGGCTGATCGCCTCCTACATTTTTTTTTAGGTAGAAATGTGTGGATAATTTATATGAGTATTTAAGAACTGTTTCGCAATATTTCGGTTTTTATCGGGTAGTAAATGAAAAATTCCGTGAAGATCGTTTATTATTTAATACAGGTTTTTAAACCCGCATAAACGCCGTAAGATAATGAGAATCAATTCTTACAGTAACATTAGTTAACATGCCTCGCGAGAATGTTAGACGTGCGTGCAAGAGAAACAACTTCCGTCAGTTTATTTCCAGACTATGGAATAGCCATTTTTAATCGAGACATATTGGATGCGTGCACAGTAGCTCCGCCTCCTTGCAAAATAAAATTTACTTGAAATTGAATGTGATTTCTTCAACAGAAAGACTCAAGTGAAGGTAAATATTAAGTTAAATTATTGTAAGCACGATACGTTATGAGAAGTTAATTTAACATATAGTTTGCTCATTATATTACTAATTGCTCATATCGGTAAAGTTTGTAAACCGATATCAGTGTATGCGACAACCATTCATGCTTGCAACTAAACAATAATTTTTATCGATCGGTCTCATTGGGTTTAAACTAAAATGTACATAATTTAAACACATTATCTGTTAAGCTACAACTTGATTTATTTTCCAAATATGGCATTTGTTTTATTGTTTATTTATCATTTTCATATTAATGATATTGTCTGGTTGAATTTAATACGAAACTGAAAGTTTAAACAGTAAGTGTTATAATACATTAATATTCGCATGAGTGTTGTGATCGGGTGGATTTTACTGAATTTAACATTTCCATATACAAACTACGTTTTTCTACAATTCTACCAATCGGATTAAACGTTTATTCCAAGCGGTTTTGAGACATTGACTTTCTGAAAAAAACACATTATTTTAGTTATGTCATATAACAGCTCACAGAACAATTACATTCAACTCTCAAACAGCGGCCCGAAATATGACTACGCGTTTCCACCACCGGATGAAAATCTGTATGATAAAACTCGTAAAAGAAGACACGATGGAGTAGAACACAATCGACGCTCGGACCGTGGTTCATCGACGTCTGATCATTTGCAAGGGGGCGCTATAGCTCGCGATAGCTATGTTGACACCAGCGGTTATGTCCCTAGGAGGATAAGACCCCATAATGCATCTGATCATTTTGAAATTCAAACTTCCTCTAGTACTTTAGCTAGTGGCTTGGACGGATATGAACGGAAGAAACTTGAAGCTGTAAGACGTAATAACCAAGAGAATCGAAATAATGTAGACAGAGCACAAATGATGAACGGAAATAGACGCGATTATCACAAACCTACCACGTCTGAGGATGAAGTTGTCAAACGAAGAAGAGATCTTAAATCTTCCAGACTGCACAATAGCAGATCAAGTGAGTACAGTTCTGACCAAAGGCCGAACTGGGTCAGCATGACCCAAGATGCACACTGGATGAACGACTGGAAACAGATGTTTGGAAAGGTATGTTACATACACTAATTCTAGATTATCGTGATATACTTCCTGTTTTATTTATAATTCGTTTCCGTTCCAAGAAAATGAAATGTTTTTTGTCTACTAGTGCTTGAAATTGAATAGATATAAGAATTTTCTCTGATATTATTGTTTTGCAAATATAATTTTACTTTTTGATGTAGACATAATTATGGTGGCATATTTCTGTCACTAGATACCTAGATAATTATCACGATTATTTCGAGATAGTAGCGTGAATTTTTCAAGATTATAATGAATTTTCACGAACATTTTATAAAATGTGTTAAATAAAATTATCTAAATGTCATTATCTTTTGATGTTAAATGTCACGATAATGCCCACTTCTGCCACCATGATAGTTTCTTATCACGTATAGTTCGATACCCGTATCCGGTTGGGGGTAAAAGCATTGGTAAGCAATATACGGTACGGTACGGCTTTTACCCATACTAGGATATTTATAAACAGTCCAGTTATTACGGAAGCGTATTCGTGCCTTGTCATCTTGGGTTATATTGAATATCTCAATATAAAATAACTCGAGTTGTTATGATATATATCTATAAATCGATATAAGTATGTCGACAAAACACGATGTAATTCAATAATGCAAAACAAATACGTTGACGTGGTTCTTTATTTTACAATTAATCGTTTTTATTGAACTTGATATTTTTTTATTTTCTTTATAACGCGCTGAAACAAAACAAATAAAAATATATCAGTATAAAGGTACTCGACGTAATGAGTATTGTCTGCTATACTTGAGATATTATCTGATATACACGAGATATTTATTTCAATCTATGTACAGTTTGTCGATTATGTTATATAATGATGTCTATTTAAAATCTAAAACAAGTTGAAACAAATCGAGGTAACGTAATGTTTTAATTAAGTAAGCTTTACCACGGAATGCCTCGGTCATCCTGTCTGCTTCTGTTTTTTCTCTACTCTATGCTACTCGGATTTGCCTCTGTCACCCGGCCTGCTTCTGATTTCTTAGCTAAGGTATGATCTTCAGAACCAAGACCTGGGGAAAACGACAAGTTGGAGGCAATTTTATCGAGACTTTGAGAAATTAAAAACACACTTTCAAGTTAATTACATGTTCATTTCTTATGTTTAACTTGTGAGAAACAGCAAGTGACGACAAACAATGAAGCAAACCAGACTATTATCGTCGCATTAAGGAAAACGTTTATACCACGTGTGGTATTTTCATTTTCCAGAAGAGTCAAATAACCAAGTAACAAGCGTTTGATTGATCTGTATTTGTAACTGTTCGTTTGCACTCCCAACAGTAAATAAGTTATGCATGAGAATGTATACTTACGTACTAGTATACATGGTTTTATCGACATTATTTTAAAAAAAAAGTATGACACAAACTATATCATCGACTATATCTGAAAACCTTAGCTCCACATATAGAACTCACACAACTACAACTTCACAGAACGTGTTCTGCACTGCTATTGTTGTTATTTTGTAATAAGAGACTATATAATTGTCACTTCACTTAATAACATGTAACCAAGTTGTTTTCTAACGGATTGTTTCGTTCGTCCTTGTCTGGGATCTTCTTGACTTTATTTCTCAATTCTCTTCTTCAAACCGGATGAGTTCTTAATGCACAAATTGTATACATTTGTTTCATAGAGTTATGTTAAATTACACACTTCCTGCCTTATAATCGATACACCACTTTTGTTAGAATTAAAACCCCTATGAACCCTATGAACGTTTCTGCAAAGCGTCTACTGTAATATTCGACATTACCGCTATAAATAGGTGGATAATTTAAACGTATTGCGCCTTTAAATAGTTGTACACTTTCATAAACAATGGAGGCCATACATTATTTCTTTTTACATGTTACATTCAGCTGTACACATACAACGGTCTACTTGAGTAATTTGTCCGGAGTGTCCGATTTTGACCGTGAACTCGATTTTTAAACCTTTTTCAGTATAGCCAGCTCCCTTGTCATTTTGTAATTGAATGCTTCAACAGTAAAATGGAACGTTTGTCATTTTCTGTTACTTTTTGTGAATGAAAATCATTTTTCAAGTCCAAGTACCTATTGAATAGTATCACAGCCTAAAATGATATTGCATGGATAATCAAAATGTCTTTACACACATTGGTACCGAAATTTAATTTGGGATTGCTGATTTCACAAACTGCTTATTTCCGTTTGTTTTGCGTTTTGGTTATAGCTAAACGTTACAGTTATCAGATTGTGCATGGTATGTAATCAAGTCTTCCCTCTACTACCCCTATAGATTTGTTGACAAAACAATGCTAATGTTGTTTTGACTGAATCATCATGTTCATAAATTTTATAGAAGTTTGCTAACTGGGCGTGAAAACCCTCTAAGGTCAATGCAATAGTATAAAAAACAATGTCGACTTCCTTGTTCGAATATTGAATTACTTACCTGCGCATTTTTATGTGATAACATGGCTTTGTCATTTCAAGTTAAAGGATAGAGTGGAATGTTTTAAACTAATAATACAGTTTTGATTTTAATCTTCATTGAATTTACCTGTTCATATTTAAAATATTAATACGTCATTATGCGTGTCCGTATCATAGTATTTATTTTCCTGTTAACACTTCTTCGGCGATGGTTTCGAAGAGAATACACAATGGCTTTATAAACAATCGCCGTATTTCAATAGCACACATCTTAAATACAACACGTGCATGCTTAAAACTCACCAGAGAGAAGCTTATCTCATCGACCAAGGCATGTGTTTGTAAGACTGTTCATGTTTCAGCCGACATAGTTATTTCTTGACGTTTTGAAATATCTCGCGCTGTGTCGTTCCGTATTTGGAAAATTAAACCCGGCCACAACTGACACACACACACACACACACACACACACACACACACACACACAAAAGTTAACTTACACGCACACACAAAATGTTAAACGGAAATTGTCAGGTGTGTGAGTAGGACGGGGATTAAGAAAATCACATCACGCTGATCGAGTATGTTAAACACACTATAATTTCAGACATATTTAGTATTTACATCACCGCTCTCGTGTAATCTCGTTCCGTATTTAGGAATTTAAACCCGCCCAACACATGAATACAATTGCAACACAAATTACGACACCTGTTCACAGTCTGTAAGCAATTTCATTTAAACAGCGATCCATAAAGGCACGTAATGCAACCCTTTATCTGTCGTGGTTGGAGAAAAGCTGCACACTTTTCGAAGTGCTACCCAATGATAACTTTTGCGATACAATAATGCATGACTTTCAAATCTGACATTCCAACACAGCCTTCTGGCATCTCAATCATCAAATAAAATCACTGATGCGTAGTAAACGAAATGGAGATGTGTTTTCCCTGAGGGATTGTTTAGGGATCTATTCGGTTTTATTTTTCGACATATATAAATCATGGAAATGGAATCTAAAAGTCAGTGATTCATAACCATACCTTAAAGCTTCAGACCATATACATAAACCGTACGACTCTTTGCAGGCGTGTCTTTCTTTGTAATTTCATGTTTACCAGTATATGGCGACTTCGGGTATATGGCCGTGTTGAAAAGCTGCAATAGGTAGTCATTGAGAACGAAGATCCCGACAGAGTATTAGTTACCACAGGAGTACCACAAGGCCCAGTTATAGGTCCGATCTTATTCCTCATATATATTTATTTAATGACCTATCAGATAACGACACATCAAATGTAAGAATGTGCAGATGATACCGCAGTGTACATGGCTGTCTTTAGTTTCCAAGATGCCCAATTTCTGCAGTGAAACCTTAAACAAACTCTCCCTATCTGTGTAAAGAATGGGATATAGAGTTTTAATCCAGATATGTGCACAACCATCCATGTAACAAGATCAAAACTCAAATCCCATCAACTTACACATTGCATGGTCACACACTGGAAACAATTAGAATACTAAATACATGGGTGTCAACACACGTATTGATCTTACCCGGAAAGATCATGTCAAAAATGTCAATACGAACTTCAAGCAACATAACATAAGATTAACTGCGTGCAAGGCACTAGTCCGGGTGTTCTTCCCCAGTCTAGTCATACTCGACACAATATAGACAAACTGGAGATGAATTTGACGAAGAGCTGTCTGGTGGTTGCAAAATGATTTCTCATATCAATCTATTGTCACAATATGTATGACATCCTGAACTGACGATATTTTAGTAAGACTTTCTGAAGCCAATGACTAGTAGCAATCAAAATGCCTACATGCATCTAGCCTCCTACGAGGC
Source organism: Cyrtodaria siliqua (assembly GCA_037043455.1). Classification (NCBI taxonomy): domain Eukaryota; kingdom Metazoa; phylum Mollusca; class Bivalvia; order Adapedonta; family Hiatellidae; genus Cyrtodaria; species Cyrtodaria siliqua. The sequence continues at coordinate 288,788 of JAWPHD010001678.1, forward strand.
TATCTAGGCTGTCAAATCCACTAGACTTTCGTCAAATCATCTCTGTTTGTCTATATTGTGTTGAGCATGAGGACTCCAGATGCAGTTGATCTTATGGCTGTGTTTTTACTTCTGATGTTGCGCTTAAAGAAGGCCAGAGTTCTGTTGCTTAAAGTACTGGACTTTTTGATTTGATCGTTCCATTTAAGATGACTGCTTATTTTGCCACCCAGGTATTTGGCACTGCTTATTGTTTCTAATGTGTGAACATGCAATGTGTAAGTTGATGAGATTTGAGTTTTAGATCGAGTTAAATGGATGGCTGTACACTTACATGGATTAAACGCCATATCCCATTGTTCTTCAGATAGGAAGTGTTTGTTAAGGTGCCGCTACAGAAATTGAGCATATTGGAAACCAAAGACAGCCATGTACACTGTGGTATCATCTGCAGTGTTACGTTTGACGTGATATTATCCGATAGGTCTTCTTATATTTGAGGAATAAAATCTGACCTAAAACTAAACAGTGTGGTACTCCCGCGATAACTGGTACTCTTACGATAACTGGTACTGAATCACTGACTTAATTCGTTTCCTACGCATCAATGATATTCTTTGTTGATTGATATGCGAGAAGGCCGTTTTGGAATGTCACAGTTTTGAATGTCATGCGATATTATCATTGAGTAGCACATACGGCACAGACAGCTGTACCAGAGTGCGTTTAGCAGGCGTGTTTGCGCGCTGGAGTCGTCAATGCACCAGTTAAACATTTGTTTTCACTTGCTGCTTCTCATAAGTCAAAAGTAAGAAACTGACATGTAATTAACTAAATATTTTTTTCATAGAATCTCTCAATTTCTCGCCAAAATAGTCCTAAAGTGAGTGGCGATTTCCGCCATCCATTTCCCCCAGGATTTGGTTCTGAATCCGCGAAGCATAGTGTATCGAAGAAATCAGAGCATGCCGGTCAACCGAGGCTGGAGTAATGCTTCTTTAAACATGTTGACATCAAAACGAGGTCATAACGAATAACGTGTATGATCTTTGATTGAACAACGTTAGTTTCTAAATCCTGGAAGGAGTGGTCACTTAATTTATATCTTCAATCTTGCGGTCATGCGACGTTAAACACATAAAGGGATAACAAAATGAACAAAATGGGGTACCACCTAGAACGGTCAATGGCAATAAAGGACACTGGGAGGAGGAGAGTGTGTGTGTATGGGGTGGGAGTGGGGCGCAGTGTGTGTGCGGGGAGGGTGGGGGGGGGGGGGGGGGTTAAACCAGGTTATACCTCTTAGTGCACCAAACTTTACTCTTACCCTATTGATTAAAGTAATTGATTATATATTACTTGTTTATGTTTTTACATGTGAGCCATATATCAGGCTGTATTTTCACTGTTATTTTTCAATGACGGAACAACTTTTTTTTAGTTAATGACTAATACATGTATATCATTAGCTTGAAAATGTTTTAAGAAAATGATTCGTAGTTTTGGCAAATCAAGTATTTTAAGAATTGCCGTTTCAAATCTTTTTAGAAAGTTGGTATATAAAGTATATCATTGATTTGGGAATCCCCTGAGATAATGAGCCGTAGTTTATTGAAATCGATCAAGTATTTTATAAGTTATGACTAGTTAAAATATACATTTCACCATACTAACTTATTGACGTCGTCGTTTTCTGCATACGTATCCGGGTTTTGAGTATACTAAAGCTAATATGTGTTGGTGTGTCGTGAATAAAGTATCCACGTGAGAAAACTCGTGCTTAAGCATTTGTGAAAATATAAAAATCGAGAGGACATGTAGCATTAAAGAACCACGGTCAACCACAAACACGCACAGAAACAAACAACAATTACAAAGGTGAATAAATGACAAGATATGACATCACAAACATAAAAGGGTTGACAATAGAGCTACCGCCTTGAAAGGTCAGTGGCAAAAAGGGCCGCTATGGGGTAAATCCAGGTTTTAGGATGCACCAAACCTCACTCTTACCCTACTGTCATCCCACTAAAGTCGGACAGTGTAAATAACATATCCACACTATGTTATATTCTCTAACAAACAAGGCAACATTAATAGCCAACATAAGTATAACAAATAAATAATCATGTATATATAATATGAAAAAAAGCATAGAAAGCAATAAGTAAAAAAAATAGAAAGCATAAGTAACAGTAAGTATTAACACCATTAATTTGTAGTCCGGCCGACCTTTTCGACAGCCACACAGCACTAAACACTTTTTTATTTTCTTCATATCGCTTTTAAACAAATGGCCTGCTTCTGATTTCTTCGCTACGCTATGTTACGGGTATTCTAGTCTAGGCTAAATCACTCGCGAAAATATGAGTTAACTCACTTTTCGATGAAAATAAATCCTATATTCACTCCAAACCAAGAATATTCTCTGTGTACATATATGAATAAAAACCAAAGCCTAGAAAGCCACAAGACCAACATTAAACGTAACTATTCATTTTACGATTTAAAAACTGACTTTAACCAATCAACGATCATCGTTTTGATGTAAATTTTTTTAAAGAATTTTTACTCTAGCCTTGGTCACCCTATCTGCCTTTGATTTATTCGCTACGCTGAGCTACACGGATTCAGCATGGGGAAACAGCACCAAGGCCTGTGGGAAAATTGCCACTTATGTAAGGGGAGATTTTGGCGACACTTTGAGAGATGTCAATAGACGCATTTTCATGTTAATTAAACGTTTTAAAATTTAAAATGTCTTACTTTTAATTTGTGAGAAGCAGCACGTGATGTCAACAAGTATACCTATACTGTTGTGTTATGCTGTAATTGGCGAACTTTATACTTTGTTATCTGTTATTTTGAAATAATATTTATTGTTATCTGTTATTGGTCAATATAATGTTATCTGTTAATTATTTATATTGTCCCAAATCCCTCCCTCACCTTCTCCACCACATATCGTAAAACGTAAATTTTATGATTGTTATTTTATTTTATTTACTGTTAGCTGTTTCTAGTATTGTTAATTTATTGTTTTATGTTATCATTAAATTCAATGTGCTGTTATCCTGTTATGGGACACACTCCGGCTACCCCATCCCCACTACAGCCCACCCTCAAGTAGCTTTATTTACAACATAACGTCATGCAAACGTTGACTTTTATTTGCCTGGAAAACGGGCGAATACAGTCGGCTAATCGCTAGTGGGCGCTTTATCGGCCTAATCTGCCCGGATCGATATCTGCACGTAAGATATACGACATATACATCATACGGTTTTGGCTGTCCGAGACTAACGTCTCCGTGGCCGAGGTATTAACGACGTTGCGTTGTAAACCTTAACTCCGGTTCGAATCGCACTAGGAGCTCGATTGTACGTGAGGAAGTGTTGATTCTTAAGGATGGCAAGAGGTGTACAGTATTGGTTCTACCCAGGAAAAGTGGGTGGTCTGCCTCCACCACAAAAATCGATCGTCATATATATAACCTTACATGTGAAAATTACGTAACGCGCCATACAAACAAACAAACAAACTGTCCGAGACTGGAATACACGTAACATAGTGTAGTAAAGAAATCAGAAGCAGGCCGGACGACCGAGGCTGATCATTCCGATGTAAATTTGTTTTAATTAAAACATGACGTTAACTCGAAATGTTTTATCAGTTTTTAGATGTTAAATCGACATATTTATATCACATAATCGAAAAACTATACATAGCTTGAAATAAATATCTCGTGTATATCCGATAAATATCTCGTCTAATACAGATACTACTCATTAGGTCGAGTACCTTTATATTGATATATTTTTTATTTGTTTTGTTTCAACGCGATATAAAGAAAAGAAAGAAAATGTCAAGTTCACTAAAAACGATTAATTGTAAAATAAAAAACCATTTCAACGTATTTGTTTTGCATTTATTGAATTACATCGTGTTTTGTCGAAATGAATATATCGATTTATAGATATATATCTTAACAACTCGAGTTATTTTAAATTGAGAAATTAAATATTACCCAACAAGACGAGGCACGAATACGCTTCCGAAAGTTATAGATATCTAAACTGCCGCGAGACGTGAATTTTCGCGATAGCTAAGTAGAATTATTAAGAAAACAAACTAATAACTAGCTAGTAACGTGAATTTTCATGATAATTAGTCAACATTATTACGAAAACAAAATTTCAAATAATTAAGATCATTCCTATCGCGTTAACTATTGTGCTAACGTGATGACAGAAGTGGGCAGTATCGCAGCAAGTTTTGTAAGATAAAATTGTTGAAAATTAAAGAGAAAAAGTAACATTATCGTGAAAAATACACGATAAATTATCTAGCTATCTCGTGGCAGAAATATGCCACCATACATAATAGTTAAATGCATGTATTAGTCTTATTTCTTAGGTATTTGCTATTATTACTTAACAAGCTCGTTTTAAAGCAGCAAACCGCCTATATATATATATTAAGGGGGTGAATATGTATTATCACGTAGTTGTAAATAATTAACTATCCCGAAAGTATCGGTACCGTAAAGCGCCTATATATCAAGGAGATGATCATGTATTTGTAATCATGCCATTCTGCCTACTGAAAGCCGCCTATATATCAGGGAGATGATCATGTATTTGTAATCATGCCATTCTTCCTAATAGAAGCCGCCTATTTATTAGGGAGATGATCATGTATTTGTAATCATGTCATTATCCCTACTGAAAGCCGCCTATATATCAGGGAGATGATCATGTATTTGTAATCATGCCATTCTGCCTACTGAAAGCCGCCTATTTATTAGGGAGATGATCATGTATTTGTAATCATGCCATTCTCCCTACTGAAAGCCGCCTATATATCAGGGAGATGATCATGTATTTGTAATCATGCCATTCTCTCTACTGAAAGACGCATATATCAGGGAGATGATCATGTATTTGTAATCATGCCATTCTCCCTACTAAAAGCAGCCTATATATCAGGGAGATGATCATGTATTTGTAATCATGCCTTATTCCCTACTGAAAGCCGCCTATATATCAGGGAGATTATCATGTATTTTTAATCATGCCATTCTCCCTACTGAAAGCCGCCTATATATCAAGGAGATGATCATGTATTTGTAATCATACCATTCTCCCTACTGAAAGCCACCTATATATCAAGGAGATGATCATTTATTTGTAATCATGCCATTCTCCCTACTGAAAGCCGCCTATTTATTAGGTAGATGATCATGTATTTGTAATCATGCCATTCTCCCTACTGAAAGCAGCCTATATATCAGGGAGATGATCATGTATTTGTAATCATGCCTTATTCCTTACTGAAAGCCGCCTATATATCAGGGAGATGATCATGTATTTGTAATCATGCCATTCTCCCTATTGAAAGCCGCCTATATATCAAGGAGATGATCATGTATTTGTAATCATACCATTCTCCCTACTGAAAGCCGCCTATATATCAAGGAGATGATCATGTATTTGTAATCATGCCATTCTCCCTACTGAAAGCCGCCTATATATCAATCATGCCATTCTGCCTACTGAAAGCCGCCTATTTATTAGGGAGATGATCATGTATTTGTAATCATGCCATTCTCCCTACTGAAAGCCGCCTATTTATTAGGGAGATGATCATGAATTTGTAATCGTGCCGTTCTCCCTACTGAAAGCCGCCTATTTATTAGGGAGATGATCATGTATTTGTAATCATGCCATTCTCCCTACTGAAAGCCACCTATTTATTAGGGAGATGATCATGTGTTTGTAATCCTGCCATTCTCCCTACTGAAAGCCGCCTATATATCAGGGAGATGATCATGTATTTGTAATCATGCCATTCTCCCTACTAAAAGCAGCCTATATATCAGGGAGATGATCATGTATTTGTAATCATGCCTTATTCCCTACTGAAAGCCGCCTATATATCAGGGAGATTATCATGTATTTTTAATCATGCCATTCTCCCTACTGAAAGCCGCCTATATATCAAGGAGATGATCATGTATTTGTAATCATACCATTCTCCCTACTGAAAGCCACCTATATATCAAGGAGATGATCATTTATTTGTAATCATGCCATTCTCCCTACTGAAAGCCGCCTATTTATTAGGTAGATGATCATGTATTTGTAATCATGCCATTCTCCCTACTGAAAGCAGCCTATATATCAGGGAGATGATCATGTATTTGTAATCATGCCTTATTCCTTACTGAAAGCCGCCTATATATCAGGGAGATGATCATGTATTTGTAATCATGCCATTCTCCCTATTGAAAGCCGCCTATATATCAAGGAGATGATCATGTATTTGTAATCATACCATTCTCCCTACTGAAAGCCGCCTATATATCAAGGAGATGATCATGTATTTGTAATCATGCCATTCTCCCTACTGAAAGCCGCCTATTTATTAGGGAGCTGATCATGTATTTGCAATCATGCCATTCTCCCTACTGAAAGCCGCCTATTTATTAGTGAGATGATCATGTATTTGTAATCATGTCATTCTCCCTACTGAAAGCCGCCTATTTATTAGGGAGATGATCATGTATTTGTAATCTTGTCATTATCCCTACTGAAAGCCGCCTATACATCAGGGAGATGATCATGTATTTGTAATCATGCCATTCTCCCTATTGAAAGCCGCCCATTTATTAGGGAGATGATCATGTATTTGTTATCATGCCATTCTACCTACTGAAAGCCGCCTATTTATTAGGGAGATGATCATGTATTTTTAATCACGCCATTCTCCCTACTGAAAGCCGCCTGTATATCAGGGAGATGATCATGTATTTGTAATCATGCCATTCTCCCTACTAAAAGCCGCCTATATATCAGGGAGATGATCATGTATTTGTAATCATGCCATTCTCCCTACTGAAAGCCGCCTATATATCAATCATGCCATTCTGCCTACTGAAAGCCGCCTATTTATTAGGGAGATGATCATGTATTTGTAATCATGCCATTCTCCCTACTGAAAGCCGCCTATTTATTAGGGAGATCATCATGAATTTGTAATCGTGCCATTCTCCCAACTGAAAGCCGCCTATATATCAGGGAGATGATCATGTATTTGTAATCATGCCATTCTCCCTACTAAAAGCCGCCTATATATCAGGGAGATGATCATGTATTTGTAATCATGCCATTCTCCCTACTGAAAGCCGCCTATATATCAATCATGCCATTCTGCCTACTGAAAGCCGCCTATTTATTAGGGAGATGATCATGTATTTGTAATCATGCCATTCTCCCTACTGAAAGCCGCCTATTTATTAGGGAGATGATCATGAATTTGTAATCGTGCCGTTCTCCCTACTGAAAGCCGCCTATTTATTAGGGAGATGATCATGTATTTGTAATCATGCCATTCTCCCTACTGAAAGCCACCTATTTATTAGGGAGATGATCATGTGTTTGTAATCCTGCCATTCTCCCTACTGAAAGCCGTTTATTTATCAGGGAGATGATCATGTATTTGTAATCATGCCATTCTCCCTACTAAAAGCAGCCTATATATCAGGGAGATGATCATGTATTTGTAATCATGCCTTATTCCCTACTGAAAGCCGCCTATATATCAGGGAGATTATCATGTATTTTTAATCATGCCATTCTCCCTACTGAAAGCCGCCTATATATCAAGGAGATGATCATGTATTTGTAATCATACCATTCTCCCTACTGAAAGCCACCTATATATCAAGGAGATGATCATTTATTTGTAATCATGCCATTCTCCCTACTGAAAGCCGCCTATTTATTAGGTAGATGATCATGTATTTGTAATCATGCCATTCTCCCTACTGAAAGCAGCCTATATATCAGGGAGATGATCATGTATTTGTAATCATGCCTTATTCCTTACTGAAAGCCGCCTATATATCAGGGAGATGATCATGTATTTGTAATCATGCCATTCTCCCTATTGAAAGCCGCCTATATATCAAGGAGATGATCATGTATTTGTAATCATACCATTCTCCCTACTGAAAGCCGCCTATATATCAAGGAGATGATCATGTATTTGTAATCATGCCATTCTCCCTACTGAAAGCCGCCTATTTATTAGGGAGCTGATCATGTATTTGCAATCATGCCATTCTCCCTACTGAAAGCCGCCTATTTATTAGTGAGATGATCATGTATTTGTAATCATGTCATTCTCCCTACTGAAAGCCGCCTATTTATTAGGGAGATGATCATGTATTTGTAATCTTGTCATTATCCCTACTGAAAGCCGCCTATACATCAGGGAGATGATCATGTATTTGTAATCATGCCATTCTCCCTATTGAAAGCCGCCCATTTATTAGGGAGATGATCATGTATTTGTTATCATGCCATTCTACCTACTGAAAGCCGCCTATTTATTAGGGAGATGATCATGTATTTTTAATCACGCCATTCTCCCTACTGAAAGCCGCCTGTATATCAGGGAGATGATCATGTATTTGTAATCATGCCATTCTCCCTACTAAAAGCCGCCTATATATCAGGGAGATGATCATGTATTTGTAATCATGCCATTCTCCCTACTGAAAGCCGCCTATATATCAATCATGCCATTCTGCCTACTGAAAGCCGCCTATTTATTAGGGAGATGATCATGTATTTGTAATCATGCCATTCTCCCTACTGAAAGCCGCCTATTTATTAGGGAGATCATCATGAATTTGTAATCGTGCCATTCTCCCAACTGAAAGCCGCCTATATATCAGGGAGATGATCATGTATTTGTAATCATGCCATTCTCCCTACTAAAAGCCGCCTATATATCAGGGAGATGATCATGTATTTGTAATCATGCCATTCTCCCTACTGAAAGCCGCCTATATATCAATCATGCCATTCTGCCTACTGAAAGCCGCCTATTTATTAGGGAGATGATCATGTATTTGTAATCATGCCATTCTCCCTACTGAAAGCCGCCTATTTATTAGGGAGATGATCATGAATTTGTAATCGTGCCGTTCTCCCTACTGAAAGCCGCCTATTTATTAGGGAGATGATCATGTATTTGTAATCATGCCATTCTCCCTACTGAAAGCCACCTATTTATTAGGGAGATGATCATGTGTTTGTAATCCTGCCATTCTCCCTACTGAAAGCCGTTTATTTATCAGGGAGATGATCATGTATTTGTAATCATGCCATTCTCCCTACTAAAAGCAGCCTATATATCAGGGAGATGATCATGTATTTGTAATCATGCCTTATTCCCTACTGAAAGCCGCCTATATATCAGGGAGATTATCATGTATTTTTAATCATGCCATTCTCCCTACTGAAAGCCGCCTATATATCAAGGAGATGATCATGTATTTGTAATCATACCATTCTCCCTACTGAAAGCCACCTATATATCAAGGAGATGATCATTTATTTGTAATCATGCCATTCTCCCTACTGAAAGCCGCCTATTTATTAGGTAGATGATCATGTATTTGTAATCATGCCATTCTCCCTACTGAAAGCAGCCTATATATCAGGGAGATGATCATGTATTTGTAATCATGCCTTATTCCTTACTGAAAGCCGCCTATATATCAGGGAGATGATCATGTATTTGTAATCATGCCATTCTCCCTATTGAAAGCCGCCTATATATCAAGGAGATGATCATGTATTTGTAATCATACCATTCTCCCTACTGAAAGCCGCCTATATATCAAGGAGATGATCATGTATTTGTAATCATGCCATTCTCCCTACTGAAAGCCGCCTATTTATTAGGGAGCTGATCATGTATTTGCAATCATGCCATTCTCCCTACTGAAAGCCGCCTATTTATTAGTGAGATGATCATGTATTTGTAATCATGTCATTCTCCCTACTGAAAGCCGCCTATTTATTAGGGAGATGATCATGTATTTGTAATCTTGTCATTATCCCTACTGAAAGCCGCCTATACATCAGGGAGATGATCATGTATTTGTAATCATGCCATTCTCCCTATTGAAAGCCGCCCATTTATTAGGGAGATGATCATGTATTTGTTATCATGCCATTCTACCTACTGAAAGCCGCCTATTTATTAGGGAGATGATCATGTATTTTTAATCACGCCATTCTCCCTACTGAAAGCCGCCTGTATATCAGGGAGATGATCATGTATTTGTAATCATGCCATTCTCCCTACTAAAAGCCGCCTATATATCAGGGAGATGATCATGTATTTGTAATCATGCCATTCTCCCTACTGAAAGCCGCCTATATATCAATCATGCCATTCTGCCTACTGAAAGCCGCCTATTTATTAGGGAGATGATCATGTATTTGTAATCATGCCATTCTCCCTACTGAAAGCCGCCTATTTATTAGGGAGATCATCATGAATTTGTAATCGTGCCATTCTCCCAACTGAAAGCCGCCTATATATCAGGGAGATGATCATGTATTTGTAATCATGCCATTCTCCCTACTAAAAGCCGCCTATATATCAGGGAGATGATCATGTATTTGTAATCATGCCATTCTCCCTACTGAAAGCCGCCTATATATCAATCATGCCATTCTGCCTACTGAAAGCCGCCTATTTATTAGGGAGATGATCATGTATTTGTAATCATGCCATTCTCCCTACTGAAAGCCGCCTATTTATTAGGGAGATGATCATGAATTTGTAATCGTGCCGTTCTCCCTACTGAAAGCCGCCTATTTATTAGGGAGATGATCATGTATTTGTAATCATGCCATTCTCCCTACTGAAAGCCACCTATTTATTAGGGAGATGATCATGTGTTTGTAATCCTGCCATTCTCCCTACTGAAAGCCGTTTATTTATCAGGGAGATGATCATGTATTTGTAATCATGCCATTCTCCCTACTAAAAGCAGCCTATATATCAGGGAGATGATCATGTATTTGTAATCATGCCTTATTCCCTACTGAAAGCCGCCTATATATCAGGGAGATTATCATGTATTTTTAATCATGCCATTCTCCCTACTGAAAGCCGCCTATATATCAAGGAGATGATCATGTATTTGTAATCATACCATTCTCCCTACTGAAAGCACCTATATATCAAGGAGATGATCATTTATTTGTAATCATGCCATTCTCCCTACTGAAAGCCGCCTATTTATTAGGTAGATGATCATGTATTTGTAATCATGCCATTCTCCCTACTGAAAGCAGCCTATATATCAGGGAGATGATCATGTATTTGTAATCATGCCTTATTCCTTACTGAAAGCCGCCTATATATCAGGGAGATGATCATGTATTTGTAATCATGCCATTCTCCCTATTGAAAGCCGCCTATATATCAAGGAGATGATCATGTATTTGTAATCATACCATTCTCCCTACTGAAAGCCGCCTATATATCAAGGAGATGATCATGTATTTGTAATCATGCCATTCTCCCTACTGAAAGCCGCCTATTTATTAGGGAGCTGATCATGTATTTGCAATCATGCCATTCTCCCTACTGAAAGCCGCCTATTTATTAGTGAGATGATCATGTATTTGTAATCATGTCATTCTCCCTACTGAAAGCCGCCTATTTATTAGGGAGATGATCATGTATTTGTAATCTTGTCATTATCCCTACTGAAAGCCGCCTATACATCAGGGAGATGATCATGTATTTGTAATCATGCCATTCTCCCTATTGAAAGCCGCCCATTTATTAGGGAGATGATCATGTATTTGTTATCATGCCATTCTACCTACTGAAAGCCGCCTATTTATTAGGGAGATGATCATGTATTTTTAATCACGCCATTCTCCCTACTGAAAGCCGCCTGTATATCAGGGAGATGATCATGTATTTGTAATCATGCCATTCTCCCTACTAAAAGCCGCCTATATATCAGGGAGATGATCATGTATTTGTAATCATGCATTCTCCCTACTGAAAGCCGCCTATATATCAATCATGCCATTCTGCCTACTGAAAGCCGCCTATTTATTAGGGAGATGATCATGTATTTGTAATCATGCCATTCTCCCTACTGAAAGCCGCCTATTTATTAGGGAGATCATCATGAATTTGTAATCGTGCCATTCTCCCAACTGAAAGCCGCCTATATATCAGGAGATGATCATGTATTTGTAATCATGCCATTCTCCCTACTAAAAGCCGCCTATATATCAGGGAGATGATCATGTATTTGTAATCATGCCATTCTCCCTACTGAAAGCCGCCTATATATCAATCATGCCATTCTGCC